>CM065592.1:2265712-2413364 GCA_033119425.1 Bufotes viridis
CAGCAATGCTGGCAGCACTCGTACAACCTCTGGATATGATACCAAGCACTGACAGGCTGACCCCCCACCTCTGTAACCTCTGCAGCAATGCTGGCAGCACTCATACAACCTCTGGATATGACGTTGAGCACTGACAGGCTGACCCCCCACCCCTGTAACCTCTGCAGCAATGCTGGCAGCTCTTATTCAACCTCTGGATATGACTCTGAGCACTGACAGGCTGACCCCCCACCACTGTAACCTCTGCAGCAATGCTGGCGGCACTCATACAACCTCTGGATATAAAGCTGAGCACTGACAGGCTGGACCCCACCCCTGTAACCTCTGCAGCAATGCTGGCAGCACTCATACCACCTCTGGATATGACACTGAGCACTGACAGGCTGACCCCCACCCCTGTTACCTCTGCAGCAATGCTGGCAGCACTCATACAGCCTCTGGATAGGACGCTGAGCACTGATAGACGGACCCCCCACCCCTGTAACCTCTGCAGCAATGCTGGCAGCACTCATACAACCTCTGGATATGACGCTGAGCACTGACAGGCTGACCCCCCTCACCCCTGTAACCTCTGCAGCAATGCTGGCAGCACTCATACAACCTCTGGATAGGACGCTGAGCACTGACAGGCTGACCCCCCCACCCCTGTAACCTCTGCAGCAATGCTGGCAGCACTCATACAACCTCTGGATATGACGCTGAGCACTGACAGGCTGACCCCCCACCCCTGTAACCTCTGCAGCAATGCTGGCAGCACTCATACAACCTCTGGATATGACGCTGAGCACTGACAGGCTGACCCCCACCCCTGTAACCTCTGCAGCAATGCTGGCAGCACTCATACAACCTCTGGATATGACGCTGAGCACTGACAGGCTGACCCCCACCCCTGTAACCTCTGCAGCAATGCTGGCAGCACTCATACAACCTCTGGATATGACGCTGAGCACTGACAGGCTGACCCCCACCCCTGTAACCTCTGCAGCAATGCTGGCAGCACTCATACAACCTCTGGATATGACGCTGAGCACTGACAGGCTGACCCCCACCCCTGTAACCTCTGCAGCAATGCTGGCAGCACTCATACAACCTCTGGATATGACGCTGAGCACTGACAGGCTGACCCCCCACCCCTGTAACCTCTGCAGCAATGCTGGCAGCACTCATACAACCTCTGGATATGACGCTGAGCACTGACAGGCTGACCCCCACCCCTGTAACCTCTGCAGCAATGCTGGCAGCACTCATACAACCTCTGGATATGACGCTGAGCACTGACAGGCTGACCCCCACCCCTGTAACCTCTGCAGCAATGCTGGCAGCACTCATACAACCTCTGGATATGACGCTGAGCACTGACAGGCTGACCCCCACCCCTGTAACCTCTGCAGCAATGCTGGCAGCACTCATACAACCTCTGGATATGACACTGAGCACTGACAGGCTGACCCCCACCCCTGTAACCTCTGCAGCAATGCTGGCAGCACTCATACAACCTCTGGATATGACGCTGAGCACTGACAGGCTGACCCCCACCCCTGTAACCTCTGCAGCAATGCTGGCAGCACTCATACAACCTCTGGATATGACACTGAGCACTGACAGGCTGACCCCACCCCTGTAACCTCTGCAGCAATGCTGGCAGCACTCATACAACCTCTGGATATGACGCTGAGCACTGACAGGCTGACCCCCACCCCTGTAACCTCTGCAGCAATGCTGGCAGCACTCATACAACCTCTGGATATGACGCTGAGCACTGACAGGCTGACCCCACCCCTGTAACCTCTGCAGCAATGCTGGCAGCACTCATACAACCTCTGGATATGACGCTGAGCACTGACAGGCTGACCCCCACCCCTGTAACCTCTGCAGCAATGCTGGCAGCACTCATACAACCTCTGGATATGACGCTGAGCACTGACAGGCTGACCCCCACCCCTGTAACCTCTGCAGCAATGCTGGCAGCACTCATACAACCTCTGGATATGACACTGAGCACTGACAGGCTGACCCCCACCCTGTAACCTCTGCAGCAATGCTGGCAGCACTCATACAGCCTCTGGATATGACGCTGAGCACTGACAGGCTGAATCCCCCCTCCATAGCCTCTGGAGGAGAGGACTATAACTCCCAGCATGTCCAGCCTGTTATTATTTGGTATCAGAGAACATTAGAGGAGGTAGAAGATGAGAGGACTACAACTCCCAGCATGTCCAGCGTGCTATTATGTGATATCACAGGACATTACAGGAGGAGGTACGAGAGGACTACAACTCCCAGCATTTCTCCCGTTATCACACCGAATCATCAAACAACTTCTCATCCTTGCTGAGCTCCGCCCCTTACTGCTCATGTGACCTGAATGGACGACTTATGTTCTACACTACTTAGCTCCGCCCCTTAAGCAATGATCACATGATTGTGACCTCATCGTAGGTCCTTGAACAGACATTCTTTCGGCACTACTCAGCTCCGCCCTTTCCGTTCACATGATAGTGACGTTGCTGAAGGTCCTTCACACACTTTCATGCTCTGTTGAGCGCCGCCCCTCTGGCACTGATCACATGACGATGACGTCACCGCAGGTCCTTCACTTTTTGTTCTCCATTTAGCCTTTACCCATGGAGAAGCTGCCCCTGCCGCCATGATGGAGGCTAACCTTCCAGGTAACATAGACTGTGGATGTGCGGGAGATTCCTGGCGGGTGTCAGAGGCTTCTCCGGCCTGGAGCTGCGGTGTGAACGGTTGTCTATCAGTGCGGAGGTCTGCGCTGTTCTGTGTTCCCGTCTGTCGCAGCCTCCTCCCTGGAGATTATCAGTAATTGATGTCACGTTGTGCTGTGTGATGACGTCATCCACGTAGAGCAGGGAGTCACGTGATGCGTTTATAGTGGATGAGGAGGATATCCGGGTGATACAGGCCCCTGCGGAGAGAGAACCGCGGGGGAGGGTGGAGGGGCGGTTATAGGAATGATCCCCGTCACCAGCAGGAAGTTGTCAGGGAGGGGCAGTTGTCAGGGAGGGGCCTAGTAAAAGGAATGACAGAATGGAATGCCCATAGAGAATAATGGAAATGTAATATTTGAATTAGAGACTAGAGTTGAGCGAACTTGTATTTTTAGTTTGGCGTCCAAAGTTCGGTTCGGGTTATCGTAGCATCCTGTTATGGATTCCATAAGGGGCTGCTTCATTAAACCTGAACCTTGGACAACCCTAAGGACCTGGGGTGATGTCACCGTCATGTGATCAGTGCAGGGGGCGTGGCTCAGTACTGGATCACCTCTTATCCAATCCAGTGCTGAGCCACGCCCCCTGCACTGATCTGTGACGTCACCCCAGGTCCTTAGTGTTGTCCATGTTTCGGGTTCATTGAAGAATCCCCTTATGGATTCCAAATGCCGTTATGGTCCGTGGTAGCAGAATCCATAACGGGATGCTACGATAACCCGAACCTTGGACGCCGAACTTAAAATAGAAGTTCGCTCATCTGTAGTGTCCGGTATTACACCGCCGCTCCGCTGGTGACTTCTCTGGTTCTGTGGTCAGAGGTGTCCGGTATTACACCGCCGCTCCGCTGGTGACCTCTCTGGTTCTGTGGTCAGAGGTGTCCGGTATTACACTGCCGCTCCGCTGGTGACCTCTCTGGTTCTGTGGTCAGAAGTGTCCGGTATTACACCGCCGCTCCGCTGGTGACCTCTCTGGTTCTGTGGTCAGAGGTGTCGGTATTACACCGCCGCTCGCTGGTGACCTCTCTGGTTCTGTGGTCAGAGGTGTCCGGTATTACACCGCCGCTCCGCTGGTGACCTCTCTGGTTCTGTGGTCAGAGGTGTCCGGTATTACACCGCCGCTCCGCTGGTGACCTCTCTGGTTCTGTGGTCAGAGGTGTCCGGTATTACACCGCCGCTCCGCTGGTGACTTCTCTGGTTCTGTGGTCAGAGGTGTCCGGTATTACACCGCCGCTCTGCTGGTGACCTCTCTGGTTCTGTGGTCAGAGGTGTCCGGTATTACACCGCCGCTCAGCTGGTGACCTCTCTGGTTCTGTGGTCAGAGGTGTCCGGTATTACACCGCCGCTCCGCTGGTGACCTCTCTGGTTCTGTGGTCAGAGGTGTCCGGTATTACACCGCCGCTCCGCTGGTGACCTCTCTGGTTCTGTGGTCAGAGGTGTCCGGTATTACACCGCCGCTCCGCTGGTGACCTCTCTGGTTCTGTGGTCAGAGGTGTCCGGTATTACACCGCCGCTCCGCTGGTGACCTCTCTGGTTCTGTGGTCAGAGGTGTCCGGTATTACACCGCCGCTCCGCTGGTGACCTCTCTGGTTCTGTGGTCAGAGGTGTCCGGTATTACACCGCCGCTCCGCTGGTGACCTCTCTGGTTCTGTGGTCAGAGGTGTCCGGTATTACACCGCCGCTCCGCTGGTGACCTCTCTGGTTCTGTGGTCAGAGGTGTCCGGTATTACACCGCCGCTCCGCTGGTGACCTCTCTGGTTCTGTGGTCAGAGGTGTCCGGTATTACACCGCCGCTCCGCTGGTGACCTCTCTGGTTCTGTGGTCAGAGGTGTCCGGTATTACACCGCCGCTCCGCTGGTGACCTCTCTGGTTCTGTGGTCAGAGGTGTCCGGTATTACACCGCCGCTCCGCTGGTGACCTCTCTGGTTCTGTGGTCAGAGGTGTCCGGTATTACACCGCCGCTCCGCTGGTGACCTCTCTGGTTCTGTGGTCAGAGGTGTCCGGTATTACACCGCCGCTCCGCTGGTGACCTCTCTGGTTCTGTGGTCAGAGGTGTCCGTATTACACCGCCGCTCCGCTGGTGACCTCTCTGGTTCTGTGGTCAGAGGTGTCCGGTATTACACCGCCGCTCCGCTGGTGACCTCTCTGGTTCTGTGGTCAGAGGTGTCCGGTATTACACCGCCGCTCCGCTGGTGACCTCTCTGGTTCTGTGGTCAGAGGTGTCCGGTATTACACCGCCGCTCCGCTGGTGACCTCTCTGGTTCTGTGGTCAGAGGTGTCCGGTATTACACCGCCGCTCCGCTGGTGACCTCTCTGGTTCTGTGGTCAGAGGTGTCCGGTATTACACCGCCGCTCCGCTGGTGACCTCTCTGGTTCTGTGGTCAGAGGTGTCCGGTATTACACCGCCGCTCCGCTGGTGACCTCTCTGGTTCTGTGGTCAGAGGTGTCCGTATTACACCGCCGCTCCGCTGGTGACCTCTCTGGTTCTGTGGTCAGAGGTGTCCGGTATTACACCGCCGCTCCGCTGGTGACCTCTCTGGTTCTGTGGTCAGAGGTGTCCGGTATTACACCGCCGCTCCGCTGGTGACCTCTCTGGTTCTGTGGTCAGAGGTGTCCGGTATTACACCGCCGCTCCGCTGGTGACCTCTCTGGTTCTGTGGTCAGAGGTGTCCGGTATTACACTGCCGCTCCGCTGGTGACCTCTCTGGTTCTGTGGTCAGAGGTGTCCGGTATTACACCGCCGCTCCGCTGGTGACCTCTCTGGTTCTGTGGTCAGAGGTGTCCGGTATTACACCGCCGCTCCGCTGGTGACCTCTCTGGTTCTGTGGTCAGAGGTGTCCGGTATTACACCGCCGCTCCGCTGGTGACCTCTCTGGTTCTGTGGTCAGAGGTGTCCGGTATTACACCGCCGCTCCGCTGGTGACCTCTCTGGTTCTGTGGTCAGAGGTGTCCGGTATTACACCGCCGCTCCGCTGGTGACCTCTCTGGTTCTGTGGTCAGAGGTGTCCGTATTACACCGCCGCTCCGCTGGTGACCTCTCTGGTTCTGTGGTCAGAGGTGTCCGGTATTACACCGCCGCTCCGCTGGTGACCTCTCTGGTTCTGTGGTCAGAGGTGTCCGGTATTACACCGCCGCTCCGCTGGTGACCTCTCTGGTTCTGTGGTCAGAGGTGTCCGGTATTACACCGCCGCTCCGCTGGTGACCTCTCTGGTTCTGTGGTCAGAGGTGTCCGGTATTACACCGCCGCTCCGCTGGTGACCTCTCTGGTTCTGTGGTCAGAGGTGTCCGGTATTACACCGCCGCTCCGCTGGTGACCTCTCTGGTTCTGTGGTCAGAGGTGTCCGGTATTACACCGCCGCTCCGCTGGTGACCTCTCTGGTTCTGTGGTCAGAGGTGTCCGGTATTACACCGCCGCTCCGCTGGTGACCTCTCTGGTTCTGTGGTCAGAGGTGCCCGGTATTACACCGCCGCTCCGCTGGTGACCTCTCTGGTTCTGTGGTCAGAGGTGTCCGGTATTACACCGCCGCTCCGCTGGTGACTTCTCTGGTCCTGTGGTCAGAGGTGTCCGGTATTACACCGCCGCTCCGCTGGTGACCTCTCTGGTTCTGTGGTCAGAGGTGTCCGGTATTACACCGCCGCTCCGCTGGTGACCTCTCTGGTTCTGTGGTCAGAGGTGTCCGGTATTACACCGCCGCTCCGCTGGTGACCTCTCTGGTTCTGTGGTCAGAGGTGTCCGGTATTACACCGCCGCTCCGCTGGTGACCTCTCTGGTTCTGTGGTCAGAGGTGTCCGGTATTACACCGCTGCTCCGCTGGTGACCTCTCTGGTTCTGTGGTCAAAGGTGTCCGGTTTTGCTCCGCTGGTGACCTCTCTGGTTCTGTGGTCAGAGGTGTCCGGTATTATACCGCCGCTCCGCTGGTGACCTCTCTGGTTCTGTGGTCAGAGGTGTCCGGTATTACACCTCCGCTCCGCTGGTGACCTCTCTGGTTCTGTGGTCAGAGGTGTCCGGTATTACACCGCCGCTCCGCTGGTGACCTCTCTGGTTCTGTAGTCAGAGTGTCCGGTATTACACCGCCGCTCCACTGGTGACCTCTCTGGTTCTGTGGTCAGAGGTGTCCGGTATTACACCGCCGCTCCACTGGTGACCTCTCTGGTTCTGTGGTAAGAGTGTCCGGTATTACACCGCCGCTCCGCTGGTGACCTCTCTGGTTCTGTGGTCAGAGGTGTCCGGTATTACACCGCCCCTCCGCTGGTGACCTCTCTGGTTCTGTGGTCAGAGGTGTCCTGTATTACACCGCCCCTCCGCTGGTTACCTCTCTGGTTCTGTGGTCAGAGGTGTCCGGTATTACACCGCCGCTCCGCTGGTGACCTCTCTGATTCTGTGGTCAGAGGTGTCCGGTATTACACCGCCGCTCCGCTGGTGACTTCTCTGGTTCTGTGGTCAGAGGTGTCCGGTATTACACCCCCGCTCCGCTTGTGACCTCTCTGGTTCTGTGGTCAGAGGTGTCCGGTATTACACAGCCGCTCCACCGGTGACCTCTCTGGTTCTGTGGTCAGAGTGTCCGGTATTACACCGCCGCTCCGCTGGTGACCTCTGGTTCTGTTGTCAGAGGTGTCCGGTATTACACCGCCGCTCCGCTGGTGACCTCTCTGGTTCTATGGTCAGAGGTGCCCGGTATTACACCGCCGCTCCGCTGGTGACCTCTCTGGTTCTGTGGTCAGAGGTGTCCGTTATTACACCGCCGCTCCGCTGGTGACCTCTCTGGTTCTGTGGTCAGAGGTGTCCGTTATTACACCGCCGCTCCACTGGTGACCTCTCTGGTTCTGTGGTCAGAGTGTCCGGTATTACACCGCCGCTCCGCTGGTGACCTCTCTGGTTCTATGGTCAGAGTGTCCGGTATTACACCGCCGCTCCACTGGTGACCTCTCTGGTTCTGTGGTCAGAGGTGTCCGGTATTACACCGCCGCTCCACTGGTGACCTCTCTGGTTTATGATATTTTTGGTCTTCGTAGTTTTTACTATGTGGAGAAGAGAAGCGTCTCAGGAAATATCTGTCTCTCCTGGAAAGTGGGAAAGGAGCCCCCATAATAAGGCCTAATTCACACGTCCGCAAAATGGATCCGCATCCCATCCGCAATTTTGTGGAAGGGTTGCAGACCCATTCATTTCAAAGGGGCAGGAATGGATGTGGACAGCACACTATGTGATGTCTGCATCCGTGTTTCCGCATCCACAAAAAAATAGAACATGTCCTATTCTTGTCCGCAATTGCGGATCTGCACCTATAATGCAAACGTTTGTATCCGTTCTGAACGGATCCGTTTGCATTAGGTTTAAAGAAAAATTACTCCACTGTCCTCCTCCTGTGTGCTTCTCCTCTTCCTCCTCCTCCTGTGTGCCTCCCCGCTGTCCTCCTCCTCCTGTGTGCTCCTCCGCTGTCCTCCTCCTCCTGTGTGCTCCTCCGCTGTCCTCCTCCTCCTGTGTGCTCCTCCGCTGTCCTCCTCCTCCTGTGTGCTCCTCCGCTGTCCTCCTCCTCCTGTGTGCTCCTCCGCTGTCCTCCTCCTGTGTGCTCCTCCGCTGTCCTCCTCCTGTGTGCTCCTCCGCTGTCCTCCTCCTGTGTGCTCCTCCGCTGTCCTCCTCCTGTGTGTTCCTCCGCTGTCCTCCTCCTGTGTGCTCCTCCGCTGTCCTCCTCCTGTGTGCTCCTCTGCTGTCCTCCTCCTCCTGTGTGCTCCTCCGCTGTCCTCCTCCTCCTGTGTGCTCCTCTGCTGTCCTCCTCCTGTGTGCTCCTCCGCTGTCCTCTTCCTCCTCCTCCTGTGTGCTCCTCTGCTGTCCTCTTGCTCCTCCTCCTGTGTGCTCCTCCGCTGTCCTCTTCCTCCTCCTCCTGTGTGCTCCTCCTCCTTCTCCTCCTCCTGTGTGCTCCTCCGCTGTCCTTCTCCTCCTCCTGTGTGCTCCTCCGCTGTCCTCCTCCTCCTGTGGGCTCCTCCGCTGTCCTCCTCCTCCGCTGTCCTCCTCCTCCTGTGTGCTCCTCCGCTGTCCTCCTCCTCCTGTGTGCTCCTCCGTTGTCCTCCTCCTCCTGTGTGCTCCTCAGTTGTCCTCCTCCTCCTGTGTGCTCCTCCACTGTCCTCCTCCTTCAGTGTGCTCCTCCGCTGTCCTCCTCCTCCTCCTCCTGTGTGCTCCTCCGCTTTCCTCCTCCTCCTCCTGTGTGCTCCTCCGCTGTCCTCCTCCTCCTGTATGCTCCTCCACTGTCATCCTCCGCCTGTGTACTCCTCAGCTGTCATCCTCCTCCTCCTCCTGTGTGCTCCTCAGCTGTCCTCCTCCTGTGTGCTCCTCCGCTGTCGTCCTCCTCCTCCTCCTGTGTGCTCCTCCATTGTCATCGTCCTCCTCCTCCTGTGTGCTCCTCCGCTGTCATCCTTCTCCTCCTCCTCCTGTGTGCTCCTCCGCTGTCCTCCTCCTTTTGTGTGCTCCTCTGCTGTCCTCCTCCTCTTCCTGTGTGCTCCTCCGCTGTCCTCCTCCTCCTGTGTGCTCCTCTGCTGTCCTCTTCCTCCACCTCCTGTGTGCTCCATTGCTGTCCTCCTCCTCCTGTGTGCTCCTCCGCTGTCCTCTTCCTCCTCCTCCTGTGTGCTCCTCCGCTGTCCTCTTTCTCCTCCTCCTGTGTGCTCCTCCTCTTCCTCCTCCTCCTTTGTGCTCCTCCTCTTCCTCCTGTGTGGTCCTCCTCCTTTCTCCTCCTCCTGTGTGCTCCTCCGCTGTCCTCCTCCTCCTCCTGTGTGCTCCTTTGCTGTCCTCCTCCTCCTCCTGTGTGCTCCTCCGCTGTCCTCCTCCTCCTCCTGTGTGCTCCTCCGCTGTCCTCCTCCTCCTCCTGTGTGCTCCTCTGCTGTCCTTCTCCTGTGTGCTCCTCCGCTGTCCTCCTCCTGTGTGCTCCTCCGCTGTCCTCCTCCTCCTCCTCCTGTGTGCTCCTCCGCTGTCCTCCTCCTCCTCCTGTGTGCTCCTCCGCTGTCCTCCTCCTCCTGTGTGCTCCTCCGCTGTCCTCCTCCTCCTGTGTGCTCCTCCGCTTTCCTCCTCCTCCTCCTGTGTGCTCCTCCGTTGTCCTCCTCCTCCTGTGTGCTCCTCCGCTTTCCTCCTCCTTTGTGCTCCTCTGCTGTCCTCCTCCTGTGTGCTCCTCCGCTGTCCTCCTCCTCCTCTTCCTGTGTGCTCCTCCGCTGTCCTCCTCCTGTGTGCTCCTCCGCTGTCCTCCTCCTCCTTCTGTGTGCTCCTCCGCTTTTCTCCTCCTCCTCCTGTGTGCTCCTCCGCTTTTCTCCTCCTCCTCCTGTGTGCTCCTCCGCTGTCCTCCTCCTCCTCCTGTGTGCTCCTCCACTGTCCTCCTCCTCCTGTGTGCTCCTCCGCTTCCTCCTCCTCCTCCTCCTGTGTGCTCCTCCGCTGTCCTCCTCCTTCTGTGTGCTCCTCCGCTTTCCTCCTCCTTTGTGCTCCTCTGCTGTCCTCCTCCTCCTCCTTTGTGCTCCTCTGCTGTCCTCCTCGTCCTGTGTGCTCCTCCGCTGTCCTCCTCGTCCTGTGTGCTCCTCCGCTGTCCTCCTCCTCCTGTGTGCTCCTCCGCTGTCCTACTCCTCCTGTGTGCTCCTCCGCTGTCCTACTCCGACTGTGTGCTCCTCCGCTGTCATCCTCCTCCTCCTGTGTGCTCCTCCGCTATCCTCCTCCTCCTCCTGTGTGCTCCTCCGCTGTCCTCCTCCTGTGTGCTCCTCCGCTGTCTTCCTCCTCCTCCTGTGTGCTCCTCCGCTGTCTTCCTCCTCCTCCTGTGTGCTCCTCCGCTGTCGTCCTCCTCCTCCTCCTGTGTGCTCCTCCGCTGTCGTCCTCCTCCTCCTGTGTGCTCCTCCGCTGTCGTCCTTAAGTATAAATCGCCGCCTTTCACAATTTTACATATAAAATATATAAATAAACATATCATATTTCGCCATATCTAAAGTCCAAACTGTTAAAAAAAAATTAAAAAAACTATGCGGTTTATTTTTGTAGTTTTTTTTTTTTTTTTTTTTTTTCGCGTGGTATTGAATGTTATCGAGTATCGCAATACTTTTTTATAGTATCGAAACCGAATCAAAATTTTGGTATTGAAACAACTCTATTTTTTAATAGTTTTTCACTCCTCCATGTGAGCGCTGCGGAGGGGACATTTCCCCCATGAGAGTGCTGAGGAGAGGACGTGTCCTCCATGTGACAGTCGGTCAGTCGTCAGCAGTCTCGGCTGTTCACCTCTGAGGCCAGTGATTAGTGTCAGGTGGTTCAGCCCTGATATTGGGGGGGTGGGCGCTCTCGTCCCTCTATGGGGGTTCAGACTTGATATCGGGGGGCGCTCTCCTCCCTCTATAGGGGTTCAGTCCAAATATCGGGGGGGCGCTCTCCTCCATCTATGGGAGTTCAGTCCTGATATCGGGGGGCGCTCTCCTCCCTCTATAGGGGTTCAGTCCAAATATTGGGGGGTGCTCTTGTCCCTCTATGGGGGTTCAGCCCTGATATCGGGGGCGCTCTTGTCCCTCTATGGGGGTTCAGCCCTGATATCGGGGGCGCTCTCGTCCCTCTATGGGGGTTCAGACTTGATATCGGGGGGCGCTCTCCTCCCTCTATGGGGGTTCAGCCCTGATATCGGGGGGCGCTCTCCCCCCTCTATAGGGACTCAGTCCAAATATCGGGGGGGCGCTCTCCTCCCTCTATGGGGGTTCAGTCCTGATATCGGGGGGTGCTCTCCTCCCTCTATAGGGGTTCAGTCTAAATATTGGGGTGCACTCTCGTCCCTCTATTGGGGTTCAGCCCTGATATCGGGGGCGCTCTTGTCCCTCTATGGGGTTTCAGCCCTGATATCGGGGGGGGGGGTGCTCTCCTCCCTCTATGGGGGTTCAGCCCTGATGTTGGGGGGCGCTCTCCTCCCTCTATGGGGGTTCAGCCCTGATATCAGGGGGCGCTCTCCTCCCTCTATTGGGGTTCAGCCCTGATATCGGGGGGCGCTCTCCTCCCTCTATTGGGGTTCAGCCCTGATATCGGGGGCGCTCTTGTCCCTTTATGGGGTTTCAGCCCTGATATCGGGGGCGCTCTCGTCCTTCTATGGGGGTTCAGCCCTGATGTTGCACAGGATGGGTGGCTCTCCACTTTATTGTTGTGGGTCACAGGAAATGGTTCCCAAGCCAATTTTCATGTAGAGAAATAAAAGTTCCCTCTCTAGTCCCTCTATGGGGGTTCGGCACTGATATCTGAGGGCTCTCTGGTTCCTCTGTGGTTTTAACTCTGATATCGGGTGGTGTTGCTCTTCTCCCTCTATTTGGTTAAATCTTGATATCGGGGGCATTGTCGTCCCACTATGGGGGTCATACTTTCCGGGGATTTTTTACTTTTTTTCTATTAAAGGCAGGAAACTGAAGGGTCAGAAATTCCCCAGAAATCTATAAAATGTCAGTTGAATCTGCAGCTCATGAACTGCTGCCGGCTGCCCATAGACTTCCCGGCTGCTGACTGCCGCACCCCAATCACCCGGACACTCAGAGGGCAGCGGGTGAACTCCACCCTAATCCCCCCGCAGGTTCCTGCTCTCCTCTGCCGCATTTCAGCGCTCAGTATTGTATTCAGTCTGTGTGTTATCTCCTATAGGTTCTGACTCCAGGAGGAGAAGTCCCCCCGAGAGATGTCCCCGTCCTCTGTATTCCCAGGACTGTCCAGAGGAGAAGCCCCCAGAGAACCATCAGGTAGATGGAGCTGAAGTCTCCCCAGAATCTGACCAGAAAGGGATTGACCCAAAGACCATTTTACATTTCTCTTCTTTAGGATGAAAATCTGATGGATATTAAGGCTGAGGTAAAAGATGAAGAAGAGGAGACGGATTTATGGGGCGATCAGCAGTGTAAGCAGGGGGGGCTGTCATGGGTCACCTTACTACTACTCCCATCATCTCATCATCACATGTAATAATCTCTCCTGTCCCTGTGTGTTTCCTACAGATGGACTCATAGAAGGAAATCCCCCCGAGAGATGTCCCCGTCCTCTGTATTCCCAGGACTGTCCAGAGGAGAAGCCCCCAGAGAACCATCAGGTAGACGGAGCTGAGCCCTATACACATCTATATAGGGGGGTCCTGCAGTCATAGAGGGGTCATAGATTGTGGGGGTCTCTAATGTGGATCTGTTACATCCCCCCCCCCCTCCAGGACGGCTCCTGACCATGAGATGATCCTCCTCCCACCAGGCAGGGACAGGGAGGGTAAAGCATCTTCTCCTCGGTGTCTTCCTGTCCTTCCAGGTGGAAGAGGACATCATCTTCACATGGCAGCAGGTTCGGTACGATTACAGAGATACCACATTTATATAGTTTTATGGGTTTGGTTTTTACAGCATTCCCTATGAGATAAAACTGACCTGTTCTCTTCATTCTCCGGGTCAGTACGATTACAGCGATACCACATTTATATAATTTTATGGTTTTGTTTTTGAAGCGTTCCCTATGAGATAAAACTGACCTGTTCTCCTCATTCTCCGGGTCAGTACGATTACGGTGATACCACATTTATATAGTTTTATGGGTTTTGTTTTTACAGTGTTCCCTATGAGATAAAACTGACCTGTTCTCTTCATTCTCCGGGTCAGTACGATTACAGCGATACCACATTTATATAATTTTATGGTTTTGTTTTTGAAGCGTTCCCTATGAGATAAAACTGACCTGTTCTCCTCATTCTCCGGGTCAGTACGATTACGGTGATACCACATTTATATAGTTTTATGGGTTTTGTTTTTACAGTGTTCCCTATGAGATAAAACTGACCTGTTCTCTTCATTCTCCGGGTCAGTACGATTACAGCGATACCACATTTATATCATTTTATAGGTTTTGTATTTACAGCGTTCCCTTTGGGATAAAACTGACCTGTTCCCTTCAGTCTCTGGGTCAGTACGATTACAGTGATACCACATTTATATAGTTTTATGGGTTTTGTATTTACAGTGTTCTCTATGAAATAAAACTGACCTGTTCCCTTCATTCTCCGGGTCAGTACGATTACAGTGATACCACATTTATATAGTTTTATGGGTTTTGTATTTACAGCGTTTCCTATGAGATAAAACTGACCTGTTCCCTTCATTCTCCGGGTCAGTACGATTACAGTGATACCACATTTATATAGTTTTATGGGTTTTGTTTTTACAGTGTTCTCTATGAGATAAAACTGACCTGTTCCCTTCATTCTCCGGGTCAGTATGATTACAGTGATACCACATTTATACAGTTTTATGGGGTTTGTATTTACAGCGTTCCCTATGAGATAAAACTGACCTGTTCTCTTCATTCTCCGGGTCAGTACGATTACAGTGATACAACATTTATATAGTTTTATGGGTTTTGTTTTTACGGCGTTCCCTATGAGATAAAACTGACCTGTTCCCTTCATTCTCCGGGTCAGTATGATTACAGTGATACCACATTTATATAGTTTTATGGGTTTTGTTTTTACGGTGTTCTCTATGAGATAAAACTGACCTGTTCTCCTCATTCTCCGGGTCAGTACAATTACAGTGATACCACATTTATATAGTTTTATGGGATTTGTTTTTGCAGCGTTTCCTACGAGATAAAACTGACCTGTTCCCTTCATTCTCCGGATCAGTACGATTACAGTGATACCACATTTATATAGTTTTATAGGTTTTGTATTTACAGCGTTCCCTTTGGGATAAAACTGACCTGTTCCCTTCAGTCTCTGGGTCAGTACGATTACAGTGATACCACATTTATATAGTTTTATGGGTTTTGTATTTACAGTGTTCTCTATGAAATAAAACTGACCTGTTCCCTTCATTCTCCGGGTCAGTACGATTACAGTGATACCACATTTATATAGTTTTATAGGTTTTGTATTTACAGCGTTCCCTTTGGGATAAAACTGACCTGTTCCCTTCAGTCTCTGGGTCAGTACGATTACAGTGATACCACATTTATATAGTTTTATGGGTTTTGTTTTTACAGTGTTCCCTATGAGATAAAACTGACCTGTTCCTTCATTCGGTCAGTAATGATTACAGTGATCAACATTTATATAGTTTTATAGGTTTTGTATTTACAGCGTTCCTTTGGGATAAAACTGACCTGTTCCCTTCAGTCTCCGGGTCAGTACGATTACAGTGATGGCCACATTTATATAGTTTTATGGGTTTTGTTTTTACAGTGTTCCTATGAGATAAACTGACCTGTTCCTCTATTCTCCGGTCAGTATGATTCACATACCACATTTATATAGTTTTATATTTTGTTTTTACAGTGTTCTCTATGATAAACTGACCTGTTCCCTTCATTCTCCGGGTCAGTATGATTACAGTGATACCACATTTATACAGTTTTATGGGGTTTGTATTTACAGCTGCTCCTATGAGATAAAACTGACCTGTTCTCTTCATTCTCCGGGTCAGTACGACTACAGTGATAGCAACATAGCCTATATAGTTTTATGGGTTTGGTTTTTACGGGCGTTCTCTATGAGATAAACTGACCTGTTCCCTTCATTCTCCGGTCAGTACGATTACAGTGATACCATGATATATAGATTTTATAGGTTTGGTTTTTACGGTGTTCTCTATGAGATAAAACTGACCTGTTCTCCTCATTCTCCGGGTCAGTACAATTACAGTGATACCACATTTATATAGTTTTATGGGTTTTGTTTTTACAGCGTTCCCTATGAGATAAAACTGACCTGTTCCCTTCCTGGGTCAGTACGATTACAGTGATAGTGACCTGTTCTCTTCATTCTCCGGGTCAGTACAATTACAGTGATACCACATTTATATAGTTTTATGGGATTTGTTTTTGCAGCGTTTCCTACTGAGATAAAACTGACCTGTTCCCTTCATTCTCCGGATCAGTACGATTACAGTGATACCACATTTATATAGTTTTATAGGTTTTGTATTTACAGCGTTCCCTTTGGGATAAAACTGACCTGTTCCCTTCAGTCTCTGGGTCAGTACGATTACAGTGATACCACATTTATATAGTTTTATGGGTTTTGTATTTACAGTGTTCTCTATGAAATAAAACTGACCTGTTCCCTTCATTCTCCGGGTCAGTACGATTACAGTGATACCACATTTATATAGTTTTATAGGTTTTGTATTTACAGCGTTCCCTTTGGGATAAAACTGACCTGTTCCCTTCAGTCTCTGGGTCAGTACGATTACAGTGATACCACATTTATATAGTTTTATGGGTTTTGTTTTTACAGTGTTCCCTATGAGATAAAACTGACCTGTTCCCTTCATTCTCCGGGTCAGTATGATTACAGTGATACCACATTTATATAGTTTTATGGGTTTTGTTTTTACAGTGTTCTCTATGAGATAAAACTGACCTGTTCCCTTCATTCTCCGGGTCAGTACGATTACAGTGATACCACATTTATATAGTTTTATGGGTTTTGTTTTTACAGTGTTCTCTATGAGATAAAACTGACCTGTTCCCTTCATTCTCCGGGTCAGTATGATTACAGTGATACCACATTTATACAGTTTTATGGGGTTTGTATTTACAGCGTTCCCTATGAGATAAAACTGACCTGTTCTCTTCATTCTCCGGGTCAGTACGATTACAGTGATACAACATTTATATAGTTTTATGGGTTTGGTTTTTACGGCGTTCCCTATGAGATAAAACTGACCTGTTCCCTTCATTCTCCGGGTCAGTACGATTACAGTGATACCACATTTATATAGTTTTATAGGTTTGGTTTTTACGGTGTTCTCTATGAGATAAAACTGACCTGTTCTCCTCATTCTCCGGGTCAGTACAATTACAGTGATACCACATTTATATAGTTTTATGGGTTTTGTTTTTACAGCGTTCCCTATGAGATAAAACTGACCTGTTCCCTTCAGTTTCTGGGTCAGTACGATTACAGTGATACCACATTTATATAGTTTTATAGGTTTTGTATTTACAGCGTTCCCTTTGGGATAAAACTGACCTGTTCCCTTCAGTCTCTGGGTCAGTACGATTACAGTGATACCACATTTATATAGTTTTATGGGTTTTGTATTTACAGCGTTCCCTATGAGATAAAACTGACCTGTTCTCTTCATTCTCCGGGTCAGTACAATTACAGTGATACCACATTTATTTAGTTTTATGGGTTTGTTTTTACAGCGTTCCCTATGAGATAAAACTGACCTGTTCCCTTCATTCTCCGGGTCAGTACGATTACAGAGATACCACATTTATATAGTTTTATGGGTTTTGTATTTACAGCGTTCCCTATGAGATAAAACTGACCTGTTCCCTTCATTCTCAGGTCAGTACGATTACAGTGATACCACATTTATATAGTGTTATGGGTTTGTATTTACAGCGTTCCTTATGAGATAAAACTGACCTGTTCCCTTCATTCTCGGGTCAGTACGATTACAGTGATACCACATTTATATAGTTTTATGGGTTTGTATTTACAGCGTTCCTTATGAGATAAAACTGACCTGTTCCCTTCATTCTCCGGGTCAGTACGATTACAGAGATACCACATTTATATAGTTTTATGGGTTTTTTGAGCTGTCTGTAATTTAGAGATAAGGGTTATTAGATGATCGGCACAAATTGAAAGTACGATTCTCACAGTTAGGCAGAAGTTAACCCTTTATGACAAAACTGCTGAATGTTTTTTTATAAAATTTCATTGAAAACATGATTTTAAGCCCAAAAATGCATTCATAAACAAATTGCCCCGAAGGTGTACATAGTCTTTAAGGATATATTCTTTGAGCAGTTACACTGTTATTGTGGCAGTGGTATAATAGGCGTACTCCTTGCTAGCACCTTTATGACCAGGTCCTTTAGTGTCCCCAGAACCCTCCTGGCGGTCTACGGCTCAGAGTCCACAGGTTCTGTCAGTCTGGGTTCATTCTCTCTCTTCATATCTTATTGGGACATGCCAGCACCTCCCTCGTCTGACGTTTCTTGATTTGCTCCTGACCCTTTCAAGGTAAGTGATACAACTTGCACTTACCTCTCTGTTGATGGCTGTAGGTTCATGGAGCTGAGGTTGGCTGCTCCTCTAGGTTCAGGAGGATCTCTCCTACGTAAAATAAATTTACTTTCCTTAAAGAGACGTTGTGAATGTGACCAACCCTATTAAAACGGGCTTATAGCCTGCTATGATCATGCTGACAAAAACGATACCCAGATTATGTACTTGTCCGAATCAAGTGAAAAGCCCGTTTTTAATGATGAGCACTGAGGGGCCGGCCAGAGCCCTCGGAGCTCCAGTTAGTAACGCTCCTACAGCTTTAGTCCCTTCACCCTCTTCTTGCACACGCACCATGCTTGCCGTAGATCTGTGATGGAGATGTGGAAATCATTCTTAGATTCAGCTAAGAAAACTCCCATGTACTCCAGCTCGCAGACAACATCTTATCTCCTCCAGAGAGCGAAGGTTCCATCCTACCAAAGAAACCACACCTCCTTGCTACATGATATATGCTTCTCTGCTGTTAGTATAGACTCCATTACAAGATGGCTGCCATAGCTAGATGTTTGCATACCAGAGTTAGTAAAACAATGCACACTGCGCAGATGCCAAGTGTTATCTCTTTTCATATTTTCATATCCCAGCCAATGTAACAATGCCACAAGCCTCAGGGGGACTGCCTCTCTGATGTCTATATAAACTGCTGTACTTCCTGTAATAAATTAGAAATTACTTTGACCCCAATGTGTGTCACAGTTATTTTCTCCATGCACGTAAAAGCCTTGGCTTACCACTAATTTGGAGCAGTGCAGCAAACATAATCAGCCCTGATTGAGGGCATCTTTAACATCTGTAGTTCCAGGGGTTGGCCCCAGTTATCCAAATGATCTCCAACAATAAGAACTCCTTTCTCCAAGATGTCGGGATGGGAATTTATGAGCTATGATTGGTTTCCTATATGAAAACCGGGGAGGGGGGATTTATCAAACTGGTGTAAAGTAGAACTGGCTTAGTTGCCCATAGCAACCAATCAGATTCCACCTTTCATTATCAACAGCTCTTTTGGGAAATGAAAGGTGGAATCTGATTGGTTGCTTTGGACAATGAACCCAGTTCTGCTTTACTCCAGTTTGATAAATCTCCCCTCGGTGTGTGGTTTGGAGGATGTACAGTCTTCGAAGCGAAGCTAACCTTTCATTCAGAATCAGATCTTTAAGAATGGATTCAGAAAGTGATAGTGAAGTCAGAATGTTAGGTCTAGTTGAAACTTGCCAAGGACATGTTTCCGAGTCTAATCTGGTATTACTCCTAGTGGTACTGTTATGAGGGATGGATTTACTGGTAATCTGGTATTACTCCTAGTGGTACTGTTATGAGGGCTGGATTTAATGGTCATCTGGTATTACTCCTAGTGGTACTGTTATGGGGGATGGACTTACTGGTTATCTGGTATTACTCCTAGTGGTACTGTTATGAGGGAAATGGAATTACTGGTAATCTGGTATTACTCCTAGTGGTACTGTTATGAGGGATGGATTTACTGGTAATCTGGTATTACTCCTAGTGGTACTGTTATGAGGGATTGATTTAATGGTCATCTGGTATTACTCATAGTGGTACTGTTATAAATGATGGACTTACTGGTAATCTGGTATTACTCCTAGTGGTACTGTTATGAGGGCTGGACTTACTGGTCATCTGGTATTACTCCTAGTGGTACTGTTATGAGGTAAATGGAATTACTGGTAATCTGGTATTACTCCTAGTGGTACTGTTATGAGGGCTGGACTTACTGGTAATCTGGTATTACTCCTAGTGGTACTGTTATGAGGGCTGAACTTACTGGTAATCTGGTATTACTCCTAGTGGTACAGTTATGAGGGATGGACTTACTGGTAATCTGGTATTACTCCTAGTGGTACTGTTATGAGGGATGGACTTACTGGTAATATGGTATTACTCCTAGTGGTACTGTTATGAGGGATGGACTTACTGGTCATCTGGTATTACTCCTACTGGTACTGTTATGAGGCATGGACTTACTGGTAATCTGGTATTACTCCTAGTGGTACTGTTATGAGGGATGGATTTACTGGTAATCTGGTATTACTCCTAGTGGTACTGTTATGAGGGATGGATTTACTGGTAATCTGGTATTACTCCTAGTGGTGCCGTCATGAGGGAAATGGAATTACTGATAATCTGGTATTACTCCTAGTGGTACTGTTATGAGGGATGGACTTACTGGTAATCTGGCATTACTCCTAGTGGTACTGTTATGAGGGCTGGATTTACTGGTCATCTGGTATTACTCCTAGTGGTACTGTTATGAGGGATGGACTTACTGGTAATCTGGTATTACTCCTAGTGGTACTGTTATGAGGGATGGATTTACTGGTAATCTGGTATTACTCCTAGTGGTACTGTTATGAGGGATGGACTTACTGGTAATCTGGTATTACTCCTAGTGGTGCTGTTATGAGGGAAATGGAATTACTGGTATTCTGGTATTACTCCTAGTGGTACTGTTATGAGGGATGGACTTACTGGTAATCTGGTATTACTCCTAGTGGTACTGTTATGAGGGAAATGGAATTACTGGTAATCTGGTATTACTCCTAGTGGTACTGTTATGAGGGAATGGAATTACTGGTAATCTGGTATTACTCCTAGTGGTACTGTTATGAGGGAAATGGAATTACTGGTAAGTCTAATTCCCCTTTTTCCAGTGCCTGAATATTTCCATTGTAAATATGATTGGGGAGCAGCACATCGGAAGGTTTTTCCTAATACTATGAGGCGTAGACTTCCTTTCGATAAACAGATTGTCCTGAGGTTGATGTGTCTTTAGTGAAATGGTCCAGGAACAGTTCCTGCTCTTTGAGTTCCTCCAAAGCCCCCATGGATAAGAGGGTAGATTCCTCTCGGAGAAGGACACTAGATGCTGCATCCGCTTCATCGGAGCCTAACTGATCAGCGCCGTCCGCGGTCAGGTCTGTGGAGTCACTGTTATAAGCAGCCTCTGTAAGACTCACAGCCAGGACCACAGCTTCAGGAGAGCTTTATGGCTTACATCCTGGTCGGGGGTGTGACCTCCACAATGAAACTGTGTAACGCCCCATTTCACTGGGAATTGTTGTTTGGAAAGGACTTAGAAGAAGATCTAGAAGATACATCTGATTCTAAGAAATGTGTCCCGGAAGAAGGAAATGTCCGTTCTATAAATATACGGGATTAAATAGATTTTATAAGACAAAGGTGGAAAGAACAAGCGGTTTCTGTTCAGTCCCAACACTTCCGACCCCTCAGAACACGGACGCCTATGCCTTAGGTGTGTCCACAGCCATATTTCATTTGATGGATGTGATCTACCTCAGAGATCCCTTCCCGGATTGAAAGCGATGCCACTGATTTCCAATCTCTAGGTATTACTGTACGCGCTGCTGTCAAGAAATGGCGCAGAAGACCCTTTTTTCCTACAAGAATAGGCCCGGGAAGAATTGACAGAAATGCTAACTGTGGGGATGGGAGGACTTTATCTCCTGATAATAGACCATAAAGACTGCCTGCCCGAATGGTTGCCGAGAAGATCTTGTGTGTCACAGTGCCGTCCTTCGTGTCCCGTCTCCTGCACAAGTCTGGTACGTAGGAAAGTATTTGAGTAGAATGTTCACTTCAAAATTGCTAATGGTTCTAAATCTCTCAAACTCCTGTAACAGAACAGGGAGTAAAGTGGGTTAGAAACATAAAGTAAGACGTCGGCATAAAGGGCTGATTTATGATGGAACTGTCCTAATTTAATGCCTGTTATATTGGCGGAAATCACGCCGGCGCTGTGGTCTCTTCACCTGCTTGACGTCTACAATGCAGCTCCACCGTCCCATTCACTACAACGGGACAGCTCCATCCTATTCACTTGAATGGAAAGCAGTAGTCCCTCCATGGACTGTGACTGATCTGGTAGATCTCGTGGTCAGGTGCCGTAATGGAGGGTGAGGCGGAAAAGCTGAGTTACTTTTATGGCACCGTGCAACTTCATAGTAACATAGTATATAAGACCGAAAAAAGACATTTGTCCATCCAGTTCAGCCTGTTTCCTGCAAGTTGATCCAGAGGAAGGCAAAAAACCCCTGTGAGGCAGAAGCCAATTTTCCCCACTTAAGGGGAAAAAAGTTCCTTCCCGACTCCAATCAGGCATCAGAATAACTCCCTGGATCAACGACCCCTCACTAGTAGGTGTAGCCTGTAATATTATTACACTCCAGATATACATCCAGGACCCTCCTGAATTCCTTTATTGTACTCACCATTACCACCTCCTCAGGCAGAGAGTTCCATAGTCTCACTGCTCTTACAGTGAAGAGTCCATAGTCTCACTGCTCTTACAGTATAGAGTCCATAGTCTCACTGCTCTTACAGTAAAGAGCCCATAGTCTCACTGCTCTTACAGTAAATAGTCCATAGTCTCACTGCTCTTACAGTAAAGAGTCCATAGTCTCACTGCTCTTACAGTAAAGAGTCCATAGTCTCACTGCTCTTACAGTAAAGAGTCCATAGTCTCACTGCTTTTACAGTAAAGAGTTCATAGTCTCACTGCTCTTACGGTACAGAGTCCATAGTCTCACTGCTGTTACAGTATAGAGTCCATAGTCTCACTGCTCTTACAGTGAAGAGTCCATAGTCTCACTGCTCTTACAGTATAGAGTCCATAGTCTCACTGCTCTTACAGTATAGAGCCCATAGTCTCACTGCTCTTACAGTATAGAGTCCATAGTCTCACTGCTCTTACAGTATAGTGTCCATAGTCTCACTGCTCTTACAGTATAGAGCCCATAGTCTCACTGCTCTTACAGTAGAGAGTCCATAGTCTCACTGCTCTTACAGTATAGAGTCCATAGTCTCACTGCTCTTACAGTACAGAGTCCATAGTCTCACTGCTCTTACAGTACAGAGTCCATAGTCTCACTGCTCTTACAGTATAGAGTCCATAGTCTCACTGCTCTTACAGTATAGAGTCCATAGTCTCACTGCTCTTACAGTAAAGAGTCCATAGTCTCACCGCTCTTACAGTATAGAGTCCATAGTCTCACTGCTCTTACAGTAAAGAGTTCCATAGTCTCACTGCTCTTACAGTAAAGAGTCCATAGTCTCACTGCTCTTACAGTAAAGAGTCCATAGTCTCACTGCTCTTACAGTAAAGAGTCCATAGTCTCACTGCTCTTACAGTATAGAGTCCATAGTCTCACTGCTCTTACAGTATAGAGTCCATAGTCTCACTGTTCTTACTGTATAGAGCCCATAGTCTCACTGCTCTTACAGTAAAGAGTCCATAGTCTCACTGCTCTTACAGTATAGAGTCCATAGTCTCACTGCTCTTACAGTAAA
This sequence comes from Bufotes viridis, assembly GCA_033119425.1. Classification (NCBI taxonomy): domain Eukaryota; kingdom Metazoa; phylum Chordata; class Amphibia; order Anura; family Bufonidae; genus Bufotes; species Bufotes viridis. Next base: position 2,288,804 of record CM065592.1, read on the forward strand.
GAGTCCATAGTCTCACTGCTCTTACAGTAAAGAGTCCATAGTCTCACTGTTCTTACAGTATAGAGTCCATAGTCTCACTGCTCTTACAGTACAGAGTCCATAGTCTCACTGCTCTTACAGTAAAGAGTCCACAGTCTCACTGCTCTTACAGTAAAGAGCCCATAGTCTCACTGCTCTTACAGTATAGAGTCCATAGTCTCACTGCTCTTACAGTAGAGAGTCCATAGTCTCACTGCTCTAACAGTAGAGAGTCCATAGTCTCACTGCTCTTACAGTAAAGAGTCCATAGTCTCACTGCTCTTACAGTAAAGAGTCCATAGTCTCACTGCTCTTACAGTAAAGAGTCCATAGTCTCACTGCTCTTACAGTAAGGAGTCCATAGTCTCACTGCTCTTACAGTAAAGAGTCCATAGTCTCACTGCTCTTACAGTGAAGAATCCTTTTCTATGTTTGTGTACAAACCTTCTTTCCTCCAGACGCAGAGGATGTCCCCTCGTCACAGTCCTGGTGATAAATAGATGATGGGAGTGATCTCTGTACTGACCCCTGATATATTTATACATAGTTATTAGATCTCCCCTCAGTCGTCTTTTTTCTAAAGTGAATAACCCTAATTTTTATAACCTTTCAGGGTACTGTAGATCCCTCATTCCAGTTATTACTTTAGTTGCCCTCCTCTGGACCCTCTCCAGCTCTGCTATGTCTGCCTTGTTCACAGGAGCCCAGAACTGTACACAGTACTCCATGTGTGGTCTGACCAGTGATGTGTAAAGTGGTAGGACTATGTTCTCATCACCGGCATCTATGCCCCTTTTGATGCAACCCATTATCTTTTTGGTCTTGGCAGAAGCTGCCTGACACTGGTTTTTGCAGCTTAATTTGCTGTTTATTAAAATTCCTAGATCCTTTTCCATGTCAGTGTTACAGAGTTTTTTACCATTTGATATGTACGGATTGACTTGCATTATTCCTTCCCAAGTGCATAACTTTACATTTGTCAGTGTTAAACCTCATCTGCCATTTCTCTGCCCAAGCCTCCAATCTATCCAGATCCCTCTGTAGCAGTATACTGTCCTCTGTAGTATATATACAGTATACTGTCCTCTGTAGTATATATACAGTATACTATCCTCTGTAGTATATATACAGTATACTGTCCTCTGTAGTATATATATACAGTATACTGTCCTCTGTAGTATGTGTATATATATATATATATATATATATATATACAGTATACTGTCCTCTGTAGTATATATATACAGTATACTGTCCTCTGTAGTATATATATATATACAGTATACTGTCCTCTGTAATATATATACAGTATACTGTCCTCTGTAGTATATATACACAGTATACTGTCCTCTGTAGTATATATACACAGTATACTGTCCTCTGTAGTATATATACAGTATACTGTCCTCTGTAGTATATATACACAGTATACTGTCATCTGTAGTATATATATACAGTATACTGTCCTCTGTAGTATATATATATATATACAGTATACTGTCCTCTGTAGTATATATACAGTATACTGTCCTCTGTAGTATATACACAGTATACTGTCCTCTGTAGTATATATACAGTATACTGTCCTCTGTAGTATATATACAGTATACTGTCCTCTGTAGTATATATACAGTATACTGTCCTCTGTAGTATATATACAGTATACTGTCCTCTGTAGTATATATATACAGTATACTGTCCTCTGTAGTATGTGTATATTATATATATATATATATATATATATATATATATATATATATACAGTATACTGTCCTCTGTAGTATATATATATACAGTATACTGTCCTCTGTAATATATATACAGTATACTGTCCTCTGTAGTATATATACACAGTATACTGTCACTTCTGTAGTATATATACACAGTATACTGTCCTCTGTAGTATATATACAGTATACTGTCCTCTGTAGTATATATACACAGTATACTGTCCTCTGTAGTATATATATACAGTATACTGTCCTCTGTAGTATATATACAGTATACTGTCCTCTGTAGTATATATACAGTATACTGTCCTCTGTAGTATATATATATATATATACAGTATACTGTCCTCTGTAGTATATATACAGTATACTGTCCTCTGTAGTATATACACAGTATACTGTCCTCTGTAGTATATACAGTATACTGTCCTCTGTAGTATATACAGTATACTGTCCTCTGTATTATATATACAGTATACTGTCCTCTGTAGTATATATACAGTATACTGTCCTCTGTAGTATATATACAGTATACTGTCCTCTGTAGTATATATACAGTATACTGTCCTCTGTGTAGTATATATACAGTATACTGTCCTCTGTAGTATATATATACAGTATACTGTCCTCTGTAGTATATATATACAGTATACTGTCCTCTGTAGTATATATATACAGTATACTGTCCTCTGTAGTAGTATATACAGTATACTGTCCTCTGTAGTGATATATACAGTATACTGTCCTCTGTAGTATATATACAGTATACTGTCCTCTGTAGTATATATACAGTATACTGTCCTCTGTAGTGTATATACAGTATACTGTCCTCTGTAGTTATATATACAGTATACTGTCCTCTGTAGTATATATACAGTATACTGTCCTCTGTAGTATATATACAGTATACTGTCCTCTGTAGTATATATACAGTATACTGTCCTCTGTAGTATATATACAGTATACTGTCCTCTGTAGTATATATACAGTATACTGTCCTCTGTAGTATATATATAGTATACTGTCCTCTGTAGTATATATATACAGTATACTGTCCTCTGTAGTATATATACAGTACACTGTCCTCTGTAGTATATATACAGTATACTGTCCTCTGTAGTATATATACAGTATACTGTCTTCTGTAGTATATATACAGTATACTGTCTTCTGTAGTATATATACAGTATACTGTCCTCTAGTATATATACAGTATACTGTCCTCTGTAGTATATATATACAGTATACTGTCCTCTGTAGTATATACAGTACACTGTCCTCTGTAGTATATATATATAGTATACTGTCCTCTGTAGTATATATACAGTATACTGTCCTCTGTAGTGTATATATACAGTATACTGTCCTCTGTAGTATATATATATACAGTATACTGTCTTCTGTAGTATATATACAGTATACTGTCTTCTGTAGTATATATACAGTATACTGTCCTCTGTAGTGTATATATACAGTATACTGTCCTCTGTAGTATATATATATACAGTATACTGTCCTCTGTAGTATATACAGTACACTGTCCTCTGTAGTATATATATACAGCATACTGTCCTCTGTAGTGTATATACAGTATACTGTCCTCTGTAGTATATATATACAGTATACTGTCCTCTGTAGTATATACAGTATACTGTCCTCTGTAGTGTATATACAGTATACTGTCCTCTGTAGTGTATATACAGTATACTGTCCTCTGTAGTATATATACAGTATACTGGCCTCTGTAGTATATATACAGTATACTGTCCTCTGTAGTATATATACAGTATACTGTCCTCTGTAGTATATATACAGTAGACTGTCCTCTGTAGTATATATATACAGTATACTGTCCTCTGTAGTGTATATACAGTATACTGTCCTCTGTAGTATATATACAGTATACTGGCCTCTGTAGTATATATACAGTATACTGTCCTCTGTAGTATATATACAGTAGACTGTCCTCTGTAGTATATATATACAGTATACTGTCCTCTTCAGTGTTAATTACTTTACACAGTTTAGTGTCATCTGCAAAAATATATATTTTACTGTGCAGTTCTTCTACAAGATCATTAATAAATATATTGAAGAGAATAGGGCCCAATACTGACCCCTGAGGTACCCCACTAGTGACAGTGACCCCTCCAGTACTGACCCCTGAGGTACCCCACTAGTGACAGTGACCCCTCCAGTACTGACCCCTGTGGTACCCCACTAGTGACAGTGACCCCTCCAGTACTGACCCCTGAGGTACCCCACTAGTGACAGTGACCCCTCCAGTATTGACCCCTGAGGTACCCCACTAGTGACAGTGACCCAATCTAAATGTGTACCGTTCATAACCCCCCTCTGTTTTCTGTCACTCAGCCAGTTACTTACCCACTTACAGACATTTTCTCCCAGTCCGAGCATCCTCATTTTATATACTAACCTTTTATGAGGTACAGTGTCAAATGCTTTGGAGAAGTCCAGATATACGACATCCATTGATTTGCCGCTGTCAAGTCTAGAACTTACCTCCTCATAGAAACTGATTAAATTTGTTTGGCATGACCGATCCCTCATGAAGCCAACTTCCCAACCATAGACTGTATATACGGAAATACAGACGTTCTCTTGAGGGTCTCTCAGATTCAGATGGCCCTGAGAGGAAGATGGAGGAGGGTCCTTTAAGATTCCCGTTCCTGCCTGGTGGAAGGAGGATCATCTCATGGTCAGGTGTCATCATGGAGATTTTGTAAAAAAAAAAAAAAAAAGGAATTTCCAGTAAGAATGATTGGCTTTCTTCTCTTCTTTAGGATGAAAATCCGATGGATATTAAGGTTGAGGTTAAAGATGAAGAAGAGGAGACGGATTTATGGGGCGATCAGCAGGGTAAGGAGGGGGGCTGTCATGGGTCACCTGACTACTACTCCCATCATCAGATGTAATAATCTCTCCTGTCCCTGTGTGTTTCCTACAGATGGACTCATAGAAGGAAGTCCCCCCGAGAGATGTCCCCGTCCTCTGTATTCCCAGGACTGTCCAGAGGAGAAGCCCCCAGAGAACCATCAGGTAGATGGAGCTGAGCCCTATACACATCTATATAGGGGGTCCTGCAGTCATAGAGGGGTCATAGATGGTGGGGGTCTCTTATTTGGATCTGTTAGATTTTCCACCTGTCTGCTGTATTGTCCTGAATTGTTACAGATGACAAATCAGGGGGAAGATGTGACTGATATTAAAGTGGAGGATGAAGAAGAGCGGATGATGGGCGATCCCCCGTGTAAGAGTGAGGTGGAGGAGGACATTCCAGTCCATGTCACCACAGGTATGGGATCATGAATGGAGGAAGGGAATTGGGAGGTTTCTTCAGGTGAGGCTCCACCTTAGAGCTGCAGTAAAGTAGCACTCCGGGCAGTGACCCCTGTGTTATGTACAGGAGCGGAGGGAGCGGTGACTGCACATAGACATTTTATACTAGTAAAGGCCCCGGAGACATGTAGTAATGGCTGTTATACCTCAGGTAGGTGTCATCAGATGCCGGGTGTTATCGATGACATTACTACTACACTATAAAGGCTGGAGACATGTAGTAATGGCTGTTATACCTCAGGTAGGTGTCATCAGATGCCGGGTGTTATAGATGACATTACTTCTACACTATAAAGGCTGGAGACATGTAGTAATGGCTGTTATACCTCAGGTAGGTGTCATCAGATGCCGGGTGTTATAGATGACATTACTACTACACTATAAAGGCTGGAGACATGTAGTAATGGCTGTTATACCTCAGGTAGGTGTCATCAGATGCCGGGTGTTATAGATGACATTACTTCTACACTATAAAGGCTGGAGACATGTAGTAATGGCTGTTATACCTCAGGTAGGTGTCATCAGATGCCAGGTGTTATAGATGACATTACTACTACACTATAAAGGCTGGAGACATGTAGTATTGGCTGTTATACCTCAGGTAGGTGTCATCAGATGCCGGGTGTTATAGATGACATTACTTCTACACTATAAAGGCTGGAGACATGTAGTATTGGCTGTTATACCTCAGGTAGGTGTCATCAGATGCCGGGTGTTATAGATGACATTACTTCTACACTATAAAGGCTGGAGACATGTAGTATTGGCTGTTATACCTCAGGTAGGTGTCATCAGATGCCGGGTGTTATAGATGACATTACTTCTACACTATAAAGGCTGGAGACATGTAGTATTGGCTGTTATACCTCAGGTAGGTGTCATCAGATGCCGGGTGTTATAGATGACATTACTTCTACACTATAACGGCTGGAGACATGTAGTATTGGCTGTTATACCTCAGGTAGGTGTCATCAGATGCCGGGTGTTATAGATGACATTACTACTACACTATAAAGGCTGGAGACATGTAGTAATGGCTGTTATACCTCAGGTAGGTGTCATTAGATGCCGGGTGTTATAGATGACATTACTACTACACTATAAAGGCTGGAGACATGTAGTAATGGCTGTTATACCTCAGGTAGGTGTCATCAGATGCCGGGTGTTATAGATGACATTACTTCTACACTATAAAGGCTGGAGACATGTAGTAATGGCTGTTATACCTCAGGTAGGTGTCATCAGATGCCGGGTGTTATAGATGACATTACTACTACACTATAAAGGCTGGAGACATGTAGTAATGGCTGTTATACCTCAGGTAGGTGTCATCAGATGCCGGGTGTTATAGATGACATTACTACTACACTATAAAGGCTGGAGACATGTAGTAATGGCTGTTATACCTCAGGTAGGTGTCATCAGATGCCGGGTGTTATAGATGACATTACTTCTACACTATAAAGGCTGGAGACATGTAGTAATGGCTGTTATACCTCAGGTAGGTGTCATCAGATGCCGGGTGTTATAGATGACATTACTACTACACTATAAAGGCTGGAGACATGTAGTAATGGCTGTTATACCTCAGGTAGGTGTCATCAGATGCCGGGTGTTATAGATGACATTACTACTACACTATAAAGGCTGGAGACATGTAGTAATGGCTGTTATACCTCAGGTAGGTCTCATCAGATGCCGGGTGTTATAGATGACATTACTTCTACACTATAAAGGCTGGAGACATGTAGTAATGGCTGTTATACCTCAGGTAGGTGTCATCAGATGCCGGGTGTTATAGATGACATTACTTCTACACTATAAAGGCTGGAGACATGTAGTAATGGCTGTTATACCTCAGGTAGGTGTCATCAGATGCCGGGTGTTATAGATGACATTACTACTACACTATAAAGGCTGGAGACATGTAGTAATGGCTGTTATACCTCAGGTAGGTGTCATCAGATGCCGGGTGTTATAGATGACATTACTACTACACTATAAAGGCTGGAGACATGTAGTAATGGCTGTTATACCTCAGGTAGGTGTCATCAGATGCCGGGTGTTATAGATGACATTACTTCTACACTATAAAGGCTGGAGACATGTAGTAATGGCTGTTATACCTCAGGTAGGTGTCATCAGATGCCGGGTGTTATAGATGACATTACTTCTACACTATAAAGGCTGGAGACATGTAGTAATGGCTGTTATACCTCAGGTAGGTGTCATCAGATGCCGGGTGTTATAGATGACATTACTTCTACACTATAAAGGCTGGAGACATGTAGTAATGGCTGTTATACCTCAGGTAGGTGTCATCAGATGCCGGGTGTTATAGATGACATTACTTCTACACTATAAAGGCTGGAGACATGTAGTAATGGCTGTTATACCTCAGGTAGGTGTCATCAGATGCCGGGTGTTATAGGTGACATTACTACTACACTATAAAGGCTGGAGACATGTAGTAATGGCTGTTATACCTCAGGTAGGTGTCATCAGTTGCCGGGTGTTATAGGTGACATTACTACTACACTATAAAGGCTGGAGACATGTAGTAATGGCTGTTATACCTCAGGTAGGTGTCATCAGATGCCGGGTGTTATAGGTGACATTACTACTACACTATAAAGGCTGGAGACATGTAGTAATGGCTGTTATACCGCAGGTAGGTGTCATCAGATGCCGGGTGTTATAGATGACATTACTTCTACACTATAAAGGCTGGAGACATGTAGTAATGGCTGTTATACCTCAGGTAGGTGTCATCAGATGCCAGGTGTTATAGATGACATTACTTCTACACTATAAAGGCTGGAGACATGTAGTAATGGCTGTTATACCTCAGGTAGGTCTCATCAGATGCCGGGTGTTATAGATGACATTACTACTACACTATAAAGGCTGGACACATGTAGTAATGGCTGTTATATCTCAGGTTGATGTCATCAGATGCCGGGTGTTATAGGTGACATTACTTCTGCGCTATACACACTTTTGCAGGTTCTCTTTCAGGATTACCCTGTATTTAGCTCCTTTCATCTTCCTATAAACGCTGACCAGCTTCCCTGTCCCAGCTGAAGATAAACTTTCCCGCAGCATGATGCTGCCACCACCATGTAGAGGTGATGGTGTGTTTAGGGGGATGATGTGCCACACATAGGGTTTTGCAAAAAGGTCAAAAAGTTTCACTTTGGTCTCATTTGACCAGTGCACCTTCTTCCACTTTGTTGCCGTGTCCCCTACATGGCTTGTGGCAAGCTGCAAATGCGACTTCTTATAGCTTGCTTTCTAAAATGTCTTTCTTCTTGCAACTTTTCCATAAAGGGCAGATTTGTGGATACACAACTAATAGTTGACCTGTGGACAGATTCTCCCACCTGAGTTGTGGTCTCTGCAACTCCTCCAGAGTGACTATAGGCTTCTTGGCTGCTTCTCTAATTAGTGCTATCCTTCCCTGGGCGGTCAATTTAGGTGGACGGCCATGTCTTGGTAGGTTTGCAGTTGTGCCATAGTCTTTCCATTTTTGGATGATGGTTTGAACAGTGCCCCATGAGATGTTATAAGCTTGAGATTTAATTTTATTTTTATAAGCTAACCCTGCTTCATACTTCTCCATAACTTTATCCCTGACCTGTCTGGTGTGTTCCTTTGTTTTCATGATGCTGTTTGTTCACTAATGCTCTCTAACAAAGCTCTGAGGTCTTCAGAGTAGCTGGAGTTATACCAAGAAGACATTACACTCAGGTGGACTCTATTACTAATAAGGTGACTTCTGAAGGCAATTGGTCACACTGGATTTTATTTAGGGGATCTGAGTACAGGGGGCTGAATACAAATGCACGCCACACTTTTCAGATTTTTGTTTAGAAAACATTTGGAATCCATGGATCATTTTCTTTTCACTTCACACAGACTTGTTACTTTGTGTTGGTCGATCACATAAAATCCCATAAAATACATTTGTTTGTGGGTGTAACTTGAGAAAAAGTGAAAAGATTCGAGGGGTATGAATACTTTTTCACGGCATTGTATATACTATGTGAAGCAGAACAAAACCCCAGATAACACCATGCAACAACAAAAAAAACTTTTCGTCTGCTACTGGGCAAAACCATTTGTCTTACACTAAATTGAGTGTGCGGATTTCAAATCCAAAGTCAGAATTGTTGTAACACTATGCATAAGTATACCTAAATGAATTAGGCACTTGGAAAGCATTGAATAATTTTGAACAGAACGAGTTTCACTCCAACAATTACCTGATCTACATCAAAGTTTGCGTAGTAAACAGTGTATGAAAATGTAATGGAATATCGAAATTTCAAAAAGTCTCGTTTTTTTAGTTTAAAAGTCTTACTTAAGCAAGGCCCATCTGCTTTTGCGTTTTGTGAACGGTCATATTTTCCCGTTGCAAAAACCATCAGTAGTTCCCCATCATGTTGGGATTCCAGCGGTCTTGATACCCGTTCTCCATTGTAGAAATATATTTTTTGGACCGCTCTCCATGTTCGTCACTTACGTGTCCCAAATTGGGTGGGAAAAAGTCAAGATGGGAATGTAAGAAATGCACTTTCAATGACATTCGGCAGCCAAGTTGTTCATATGCTGTAAGCTTGTTGTCTACTAAGTCAGACTAGTTTGCGGCTCGTCTGTTCCCAAGGAAGTTCTGCACTACTAGCACAAATGCATCCCAAGCTGCAAGTTCCAGAGGGTTGAGTTTTGTTCTGAATGTGTCCTCATGCATTAGTTTGTTGATTTCGGGGGCCAATACAAATTCCAGCCTTTATTTTAACATCAGTTTTCAGTGTGCTAAACTTCTCCTTCAAATACTGGAAACCATTTCCATCACGATTAAGTGCAATTACAAAGTTTTTCATTAAGCCAAGTTTAATGTGAAGTGGATCGACCAGTGATTTGTGTTGTACATTGTACGGACCAACTGTGTGCTCGACTCTGAGAGGCCACTGTCTCATTTTGTAATGATTGTTGTCATCACGACTGTTCCATAGGCACAAGAAGCACATATGCTTTGTGTACCCTAACTGTAGGCCACGCAGCAGTGCTACCACTTTCAGGTCAGCACAAATTTTCCATTTATGTTCTGAGTATTTGATCATTTTCAAAATTAACTCCATAGAAGCCTGGGTCTCTTTCATTCCAACCGCATGAGCCAATGGAACAGATGGTTTTTTGTTACCATTGTGCAACAAGACCGTTTTTAAACTTGTTTTGCTAGAGTCTATGAATAGCCTCCACTCATTGGGAACATGTGTACCATCTAACTCCATCATAAGACCATTTACATCAGTACAGAAATCGCTTTCCATTGCGATGACGAAAGTGTGACATTGTGGTGCCTCGTAGCAAATTCCATTCCTGAAGTCTAGAAGCTAGCAGTTCTGACTTTTCTTAGATAATGACAGATCTCTTACCAGATCATCTAAATCTGATTGGCTCAGCAAGTGTGGCTGACCCTCCAGTTGTTCTGGATCAGGAAATACATTGTGACAATCAACATCTTCTTCATCATCAGAATCGTCTGTTTCAGTTGCCGTTCCTGCTCTGGCAGGAGCAGGCACTGGATTCTCTACATCGTGTGGTACTGGTTTAAGAGCAGACTCACAGTCGGGATACACAATTTTTGACTTGCTTCTCTTTGAATATCCGGCGATTTTAGTCATGCAAAAGTAACAGTCTGAATGGTGATTTTTCTGCTCACGCCAAACCATAGGCACTGCAAAAGCCATCCCTTTCCTTTTACCATTCAACCACTGCGTTGGCCCAGAGTAATACACAGTGCAACAAACATGAGGTGCCCAGCTTTTATCTTGATCTCCAATTTTAGAATCAAAGTAATACTTGTAAGCAAGACGCACTCGCTTTTTGTGGGATTCGTGCGCTGATCATAAGTAGTGTATTTGACACATGTAGCAGAAATTGTCTGGAAATTGCGTTTATCCATCTTAAGTTTCAAAACTGATAGCAGATCACTTTATCCAAATCTGTCCAGCTTGCCTTATATACTTACTGCTGACATCAGCCTGAGTGCGTCCGAACAGGTCTGGACATGTCCATTGGAATATTTCCAATATAATGCAATTGTCATAAATTATGGGGAAGGGGAAAACACCAGATAGACATAAGAAGAAAAATACAACAGTCTAGGCCTCAAAAGCTAAGGAAGAGGGATGGTGACCTAGTAATCCCTAGGCCTTTCCCTATCTCCTGTCATTATGAGCAGATCCTGATGGTGGAAATTCTCATACGCCGGATACCTGTGCCCTGCTAAAACTGACGAGCCTTAGGATAGGTAAGAGGAAAGGAGACAGCTAGTTCCTTCCCAGATATAGGAACCCGCTTCTCCCTGAGGCCTAGAAACCAAAACACACCAGAGAACAACAAACAGTAAAGGCAACAAGTACTTAGCTCAGAGATGTATGGAGAAGCAGTAGATCCAGAACCTGAGGATAGGTGGGATCCTGCCAACAACAACATACTAAGAGGAAAACAGAGAGACCTGTCAGATAGCCTCACGTGCAGCAAGTCTTTCCGATCTTCTCACCTCTCACAGGAGGGACCGTGACGGTACGACCCCTTCTACAGGTGACCTCCGGACACCCAGGACTGACCTTATCAGGATGCGCCCTTCCAACGCCCTTCACAAGGCGACTGGAAATCACGTCGGTCGCAGGAACCCACATTCTTTCCTCGGGACCGTAACCCTTCCAGTGCACGGCGTACTGAAGAGATCCGCGAAGAATATGTGAGTTCACTATCCAGGCAATCTGCAACTCAAGACTACCATTCCCCATGACAGGAGGGGTTGGTAGGGAGGATGGTTCAGCAGGTTCAACATATCTTTTCAGCAATGACTTGAGAAACACATTATGAATCTTCAACACCTGCGGAAGTTCAAGACGAAAAGCAACCGGATTAATAATGGCAGAGATCTTGTATGGGCCAATAAACCTTGGCCCCAACTTCCAAGTGGGTACCTTCAACTTAATGTTTCTTGTGGACTGCCACATAGAATCATGCGCTCTCAGGTCCGGACCACTCATACGTCTCTTGTCAGCCATATGTTTTTACTTTTCTCCCGTTTTATTTAAATTGTTTTGAATCTTTCGCCAAATAGATGACAACGAAGAGGCAAATCTTTCCTCTTCAGGTATACCAGACGTCTCAGTACCAGAAAATGTGCCAAACTGTGAATGGAACCCATATGCACCAAACAAACGGCGACTTATCAGTGGACTCCTGTCTACGCTTATTTATGGCAAACTCGGCCAACGACAAAAATAAAGACCACTCTTCTTGATTCTCAGAGACAAAACATCTCAGATAGGTCTCCAGATTTTGGTTAGTGCGCTCAGTCTGTCCGTTTGACTGAGGATGAAAGGCAGAAGAGAAGGACAATTAGACCCCCAGGCGAGTACAGAACTCCTTCCAGAATCTGGAAACAAACTTATTCCCTCTATCAGACACCACATCAGAGGGAATGCCGTGTAGTTTCACGATGTTATCGACAAACACTTGAGCTAGAGTTTGGGCATTAGGTAAACCTGATAATGGTATAAAGTGCGCAATCTTACTGAAGCAGTCAACAACCACCAGAATCACAGTTTTCCCAGAGGAATTAGGCAAATCTGTGATAAAGTCCATGAACAAATGAGTCCAGGGTTGGGATGGGATAGACAAGGGAAGTAGAGATCCTGAAGGCTGAGTATGAGTCATCTTAGCACATGTACAAGTCTCACAAGCTGCTACATAGCCCTCAACACATTTACGTAACCCTGGTCACCAGAATCTTAGAGAAATGAGATCCACAGTGGATCTGCTTCCAGGGTGTCCTGTAAGAACAGTATCGTGCTAAAACTGACGAGCCCTAGGATAGGTAACAGGAGATAAGACAGCTGGTTTCTTCCAAGATGACGGAACCCGCGTCTCCAAGGCCTAGAAACAAAAACAGACCAGAGAACAACAAACAGTAAAGGCAACTGGTACTTAGCTTAGAGATGTATGGAGAAGCTGGAGATCCAAAACAAACAAGCTCTAGCAACTCCAAGAAGAAATATGAACTGCATGGTCAGCAGTGTGAGGCGGACCTAAATAGAGCCTCATCACTGATGATGAGCAGAACCTGAGGAGTAGTGAGATCCTGCCAAACAACAACATACTAAGAGGAAAACAGAGAGACCTGTCAGATAGCCTCATGTGCAACAAGTCTACCAGATCTTCTCACCTCTCTCACAGGAGGGACCATGACAGCATTAATATTATAACTAAATAGGCCTTGCATGTCTAGACGTGTCAGACAAATTCCGAGTTCATATTTGGAATCAGCGCGCTCATTTTAGTGTAAATCACATGATTTTCTCACAGTAGCAAAAGCATTATTGCGCCGTGTAAATGAAATAAAAATGGGTGCCAGCGTCCACAGATCTCAATCCAAGATCCTCACTTGAATAAAATGGAGACATCCACAGTACTCTATAATGATGAAAAAGTAAAAAATTAATTCACCCACGTGAGCAGAAGCATTTCATCATTATATATATATATATATATATATATATATCATATACATACATACACACATACATACTCATGCTTGGTTGTTAAACTGGAACACCAACAGCTTGTGAGGGTGGAATGCTATGGCCTCCAGTTGGTGTGCTTATAACATAGATATAGAAGCAATATCATTACAGTTAAAATCACGCAGCAGCCCTGTGTGCCTCTAAATGCACTTTGGGGCTAACTTGCTTCTGTTATATGGAGCAGAAGCACTCCATACGTCCAAATATAGGGACCAGGATTATAAATAAAATCCGACCACATTTTTTAAATTTAGACCAGCAAGTCAATCACAAAGGGTATTAAAGTATGTACCATATTTTTTTGACTAAAGGACGCACCAGACAATAAGCCGCACCTCGGATATAGAGGAGAAAAATAAGAAACAACTTTCACCACTCCTCAATCTTCATTAGACATCCATTCCTCCTCAGATCAGACCCCCAATCTTTGTCAGAGCTCAGATCCGACCCCCATTCCTCAGACCAGAAAAACCCCTGCAAACATGGGGAGAACATACAAGCTGTACAGACGTTACCATCACTCATATATTCCACAGCGCTGTACAGACGTTCTCATCACTTATATATCACTGACATATTCCACAGCACTGTACAGACATTCTCATCCCTTATATATCACTGACATATTCCACAGCGCTGTACAGACATTCTCATCACCTATATATCACTGACATATTCCACAGCGCTGTACAGACATTCTCATCCCTTATATATCACTGACATATTCCACAGCGCTGTACAGACATTCTCATCACTTATATATCACTGACATATTCCACAGCGCTGTACAGACATTCTCATCACTTATATATCACTGACATATTCCACAGCGCTGTACAGACATTCTCATCCCTTATATATCACTGACATATTCCACAGCGCTGTACAGACATTCTCATCACTTATATATCACTGACATATTCCACAGCACTGTACAGACATTCTCATCACTTATATATCGCTGACATATTCCACAGGGATGTACAGACATTCTCATCCCTTATATATCACTGACATATTCCACAGCGCTGTACAGACATTCTCATCACTGACCTATTCCACAGCGCTGTACAGACATTCTCATCACTGACCTATTCCACAGCGCTGTACAGACATTCTCATCACTGATATATTCCACAGCACTGTACAGACATTCTCATTACTGACCTATTCCACAGCGCTGTACAGACATTCTCATCAGGCTGTCCCCAATGCGGCTCACAATCTAAGGTCTTTGGAGTGTGGAAGGAAACCGGAGAATCTGGAGAAAACTCCCGAAAACATGTGGAGAACATACAAACTCCATGCAGATCTTGTCCATGGTCGGATTAGAACCCAGGACCCCAGCGCTGCAAGGCACCAGTGCTAACCACCGTGCTGACCACCACTGCTAACCACTGAGACACCGTGCTGCCCACTGTGACTGTTATTCAATCTGCGAATCAAGGACGCAGTGCTGGATGAAGGGACTGTAACTAGTGCACGTTTTTGTTTATTATCTGGCCGACAATTGAATTATTAAACCTGACAACGTGGCATCGATGAATTCCTGAGATAACACAAACTGTTATATAGCAGTATCGATCAATCACCTCATAAGTCTCAGTGACTGTATACGGCCCTCTCTGCATATTATACATTTATTATACAAGCAGTAGCCATATAGGCGAGGGCCCCGCTATTGGCTGCTGCTGGACCCAGGATATACGGTTATATTAATGAGCACAGTGAGGCCAGATTGCTTTGGTATTTTATTATGATTTTTTTTATCCATTTTTATGTGCATTATTTCTATTTTTCTTTGGGTTTACACTTGTGAATAGTTCTACCATCTTTTATACTATTTAGGGATGACCGAATCGACTTTGGATGAAACATCCGAAGTCGATTTGCATAAAACTTTGTTCCAATACTTTACGGAGCAGGAGCCCTGTACAGTATTAGAATGTATTGGCTCTGATTAGACGAAGTTATTGCTTCAGGAAGTCTGTAATAACAGAAATTAATTTATACTGTAAAAAAAACATTTCCCGAACTCGGGTTCGGTTCCAAGTGGTACCTTGGAACCAAACCAGAGTTCAGGAAATGTTTGGTTTTTTACAGTATTGGAGCAGTTTTATGCGAATCGATTTCGGATATTTCATCCTAAGTCGATTTGCTCATCCCTGATACTATTGTTATATTGCGCAAAGTTTTACATTCATACCTATTTATTTAAATATTGACATACACTTTTTACAACCCTGACCTATACAGTTGACTTGGCACTCTTTTTCTTTTTTGTTATATACCCAACAGGAAAGAAGCCGTATTCATGTTCACAATGTGGCAAATGCTTTATAAGTAAATCACAACTTGTTAAACATGAGAGAAGCCACACAGGAGAAAAGCCGTATTCATGTCCAGAATGTGGCAAATGTTTTACCCAGAAAGCAACTCTTGTCAAACATACAAGAATTCACACAGGAGAGAAGCCATTTCCATGTTCAGAATGTGAAAAATGTTTTACAAATCAGTCAAGTCTTTCTAGACATAAGAAAAGTCACACAGGAGAGAAGCCGTATTCATGTTCAGAATGTGGGAAATGTTTCACAGCTAAATCATATCTCCTTATACATTGGAGAATTCACACAGGAGAGAAGCCATATTCTTGTCCAGAATGTGGGAAATGCTTTAAAAAAAAATCAAATCTTGTAATTCATGAGAGAATTCACACAGGAGAAGAGCCACATTTATGTTCAGAATGTGGCAAATGCTTTAGATGTAAATCAAAGCTTGTTATACATGAGAGAATTCACACAGGGGAGAAGCAGTATTTATGTTCATGTGGGAAATGTTTTACCAAGAAATCAAATCTTGATCAACATATCAGAAGTCACACAGGAGTGAAGCCGTATTCATGTCCAGAATGTAGGAAATGCTTTACAACTAAAACAAACCTTAATCAACATCAGAGAATTCATATAGGCAAAAAACTGTATTCATGATCAGAATGTGGCAAATATTTTACAAGTAAATGAAGATCTTGATCGACATGTGGCAAATTCTTTAGAAGTAAATCATATCTTGTTAAACATGAGAGAAGCCATTTTCATGTCCAGAATGTGAATAATGTTTTACAAATCAGTCAGGACATAAGAGAAGTCACACAGGAGAGAAGCCATATTCTTTTCCACATTATGGGAAATGCTTAAAAAGAAATCTAATTTTTTTACTCATGAGAGAATTCACACATGAGAGAAGCCGTATTCATGTTCAGTATGTGGCAAATGATTTAGATGTAAATCAAATCTTGATCAACATAAGAGAATTCACACAGGAAATAAACCGTTTTTGATGTTTTGTATAAAAAAATGTTTTACCAGGAAATTACATTTTGAAACTCATCAGGGAATTCACACAGAGAAGAAACCATAATCCTGTTGAGAATGTGGGAAAGATTATAGCAGAAAAAATCGGACTTTATTCACACAAGAGCCTATTTACTGTCGGAGCATGACCTTGCTTCTTCTTCTTACTGTATTCATACCTCCACTCACACTGCAGGAGAATCCAGAGGGACATAGTGTAAGGGGAAAGACTTAGACCTTTACGTACCATGTGGACACATCGATATCTGATCTTCAGTCATACAGTATATAAAGATAAAATAAATTGAATTTGCAGTAATGCACCGAGCATGGCGGATTACTGATCAGCATCGCTACATGGCAGCACTGGGGTCCTGAGTGTAAATCTGACCAAGGACAACATGTGCATGGAGTTTGTATGTTCTTCATGTGTTTTCCTCTCACACTCCAGAAACATACTGAGAGGGTAAAGGGTTTGGCCGCTCATTATTTCCATAAATATGCTGTAAGCATACAATTATTTACTGATATCATGTCTTTAGAAGATCTGCTCTGAAGGCTTTCTTATTATACTTCTGCCGTTTGTGTTCTCCAACTGGTCTTACTGCTTGTATGGTTCTCCTGTCCTGAACAGGGTTGGTAATAGAGGGGACATTGGCCTAGACCAGTCCTTCAGCGGCCTCCACTGAATCTCACTATGTATGGGCTGGGAAACTGGTATGTGTACAGTCCCTGTGCTGCTGACAGGTCTGGCCACCGGCCCCTCCATCAGTGGTCGTGTTAGGACAGGAGCAGCGCTCTATCAGGAAGTGTCAGCTATAACCTCCCTCCTGGAAGTTCTGTTCAGACACCAATGATGAGGATGCAACAACCTCAGACTAATACAAAAATATTCTAAAGAAATCTTTTATGAATAAAATGAAGACATTGAATGTGTAATTTTGCAACTTCATAGCTGAGTTAACCCTTTCCTGGCACTTTTCACCCTCCTCACACAGCCTATGTAAGGAGTCGTTATATTTTACATTTATTTATAAAACAAATCTACAAAGTTAAAATTTTTTAAAATTTGAATTTCTCTGTTTTGAAGACGGTTGGTGACACTTCGTAAAATAGGCAATATTTAAAGAGTAACCAAGCTTTTAGTCAACTTTTTGGTAAAATATCCCTAATGCCCTAATAATACTTTTTGTAATACACTTTATTAATGCATTTGTAATAGAGATATCTCCCCTAAAGCGGATCTTTAAAATTCACTTTTCTGTACGCCGCTGACTTCTCAGCGGAGTACGGGCTCTATACTTCATGAATGCACTTTTTTCTCTTTATTTGTGTGGTGGTGGGACCTCATCCTTGCTTTAAGTGTCTGTCCTGTTTCTCCAACATACGGACCCCGCAGCAGGACATTACGTGCAGCTGATCACATACAAAAACATCTGAATGTCCCGGGTTCTTATAGTACTGCTGTGTGTTGGGATCCGGATCTTGTCTATTGTCATTATATGGGAACAGGTTCTGCATCTTCTTATATTACAGGGATACCTTCCTTTTTGTATTGTACATGACCATGAACTCAAGATCAGAATGTTTCTCAGATTTGGAGGTTGTCAGTAACATAGCGGGGGAGGATCTGGGAAAATAGTTTTTATCTGGTTGTCCATATGTAGGACACGATGTAATTTTTTGCCAGTTTTCATCAGTCCCTGTAGTTGTGGGTTGTAGGTCACTACCAGAGGAACACAATGGTTTTCTTTCTTTTCCTTGTAATTGAGAAGTTGACTTCTGGGTGTCCTGGTGGCTCTTGTGATCTGATTTTCAATTGAAGCGGGATGATAGCCCTGATGTAAAAATGTCCTTATCAGATGTTGTAAATGGGCTGGAACAGGTGCAGTTGTATCTGATGGCCTGATGGGGTGGAAGCTGTCCTATTTGAGGTATGTAGGCCGTTCAGTAGGTTTCCGATACAGGGATGTCTGTTTTATGGTAGTGTCCAGAAAGCTGATTTCTGTATTTGAATAGTAGAGGGTCAGGTTTATGGTGGGATTAAATTTATCATTAATGGAATTTTATCCGTCGAGATTATAAAGATGTCTCATTAGTGAAACAGAAATCGGCCAATGGTTTGATGGGGCAGGATAATAAGTAGTCACTTTCCATTTTTGCCATGAAAAGATTTGCTTATCGCGGAGCCATTTTGCTGCCCATTGCGGTTCCAGTGCATTGTAGATATATCAAATGGTCCTAAATAACACTATCACGGGTAGCGTGGTCGAACCCTATAGGGACTGCATAATACCCTGATACGGTTAGGTGCAAGTGGGTTAGGTACCACGCAGTTATTGTGAGGGACTGCTGCAGGGTGAACTAGGGCAGGTACGAGGATGGGGGGCTCCCACCATCAGGGGGCGCCCTCGGGCTGAGCCTTAGATAGGCCCTAGCCGCTATTTGTGCCCTGCTGTTGTAACCCTCTTGGATAAAGTGGGGAGTCTGTTGTCCCTCCTGACCTAGGGGGTGGTTTTAGAGAATTAAATAAAAGTTATTAAGTTTTAGGAGTAGT
This sequence comes from Bufotes viridis, assembly GCA_033119425.1. NCBI lineage: Eukaryota > Metazoa > Chordata > Amphibia > Anura > Bufonidae > Bufotes > Bufotes viridis. Next base: position 2,308,425 of record CM065592.1, read on the forward strand.
TTTCACTTTGCTCGTGGTTCTTGCCTTATAGAAAACATACCCGCCAATATCATTGAGTATCTGAATTTTTTTCAATTTGTAGAATATTCTGATATCCTGGGATTCTCAGATGCCAAGTCTAAAACTTTTGTGGATTCTGCGGGAAGACCTCCGATGACCTTTTCTCAACTCGTTATATTTTTGAGTTGGGTCTTCCTTCATTTTGATGTAGAACTGTGTCTGTAGGTGGTCGGCGTGCTTCTTTTACATAGTTCAAAGTGTTCAAAAGGACAATAGCGCCATCTTCTTCTGCAGTTTTTATGGGGATCTCTTTGTTGTTTAATGTTTGAATCGCCCTCCTTTCCTGTATGCTGATGTCGAATGTTTAATTTTCATGTTTTTTCAGTATTGCAGACATTTCTAAAAGAGTCAATGTACTGGTCCAAAATGGTTTTGCGGCCAGGTGGCGGTGTCCAGTCAGACTTCTTCTGGTCCACCAGTCCCAAATGTGTTTGGCTGCTTCTTTTTAATGGAAGAATTCTTTTAGTCTTAATCTCCTGAAATAGTCCTCCATGTCTCTGCAGAGTTCTTTTTTGGCAGGATGTTTAGTAGGACAGAATGTGAGTCCTCTGGAGAGCACCTCGAGTTCCACATTAGCAGGTTTTTTATGTTAATAGGTTAATGACAAAGCTGACTTTACAGGGGTTGGATGTTCTGCTCCATACTTTCTGCTTTGGCTTGTACCCAATTAGTGTGTGAATACCGCCCCGCTTCAAGTTGAAGTCTGTGGAGTTTCTTTTTCTTGTCAGTTCAATATAGTTGCAGTGTTGTGTAATAGTGTTGTATTTTCAGCACTAAATTCTCTTTAAAGGGGTTATCCTCCCTCGCGTCACCCACAATGCTAGGGAGGCTCATCCCTGCCTGCCATTGGCTGCTCCCCCCTGACACCGGATGTATCCGTGTACAGGGAGAAGCGGCGGCACGGGGAGCGGTGTAAGTATATTACCTGTGAAGGGCCCGGCACATGGGGGGGCGGGGGGCTATTGGAGAACTTGAATAAGCCCTTTAAGTTTGCTCTTTAGTGTTTGTATATATGAAAATGTTTATGGTACATTATGGTGCCCTCCATTTACAAATACTTATTGATTTAGCCCAGATTTTTCATTTTTACAAGGAGAAAATCAATAATAATTTTCATGTGCTCTAAAAATATATTTCAAAAATATATAATTTAATTAACCCCTTCCCTACCAGCATCATACATGCAGCGGGCATCATGGCTGGCAGATCTCTGCTGTTTCAAACAGCAGAGACCTGCGTCTAATTACTGTGACCAGCCATAATGCTGATCGCGGTAATTAAAGGCTTTAGATGCCATGATCAAGTGAGATCATGGCATCTAAATGTGCAAAAACCCGAAGCATCTAAATGCCCCGATGCCCCTCGCTGACGAGGCTTATAGTGTTCATGCTGCAACTCTTATTTTGGCCACCAGATGGCAGGCCAGGATAAGAAGTAAGCACTTTCTAGTGTAAATCTCATTTTAAAAATCCCTGATAGAACAAAATCAAAAATTAAAAAACATTATTTATAGGCTCATATATGAGCTTCAAAATCATCACAATTTTTTTTTAAAGTTCAATATATCAAAAATAAAAAAAGGTTAAATCCCCCCCCTTTCCGTATAATTAAAAAATAAATACCTAAATAACAATAACATGGGTATCACCGCGACCGAAAACGCCCATACTATTAAAATGTTTTAAAAATTTAAAAAAAAGGGTCAAAATGCCATTTTTTCATTACTTCTCTTACCCCCAAAAAATGTAATAAAAGGTGATCAAAAAGTCATGCACACTCCAAAATGGTGTCCCGCAAAAAAATTAGACCCTAAACAGCTCAATAGACATAAGTATAAAAAAGTTATGGGGGTCAGAATATAGTGATGTAAAAAAAAAAAAATTTTAATCAAAGTTTACATTTATTTTTACACTATTTAAAAAATAAAAAACCTATACATATGGGGTATTATTGTAATCGTACTGACCCAGAGAATGAAGGGCATGGGTCAGTTTTGCTGCAAACGAAACACCGTGGGAACAAACCGGTAAAACTGTGGAGGAATCCCTTTTTTTTTTTTTTTTTACAATTCCACCCCATTTGGAATTTTTTTTACTGCTCCCCACTACATTTTATGCCATAGTTAATGGTGGCATTAGAAAGTACAACTTGCTCTACAAACAATAAGCCCTCATACAGCTATGTGACCAGAAATATAAAAAGTTATGGCTCCGGTATCCTAAAGGTTAGCAAGTAAAAACCCAGTAAAAACAATACAAAATAATATAAAGTGATAATAATCAATACCAAAAGTATAACAATTCCAGGCCATAAATATGCTGCGGGTCCTGCAGCTGTTAATAATGTGGATCCACAATATATGATCAAAAGTCAGGGCAGGGATAAATATAAAAAGTTACAGTTATGATCTAAAATGGTTGTAGATCGAGTGTGTTTCGTACTTTCCTATATAGATGTGTCTTAGGCGTTGTAAGTTTGTGTTGCTAATGATGCTGCAGTTCATATAACAAGGTTTTACGGTGCTTTACAATGTTTGATATTTTTGCACTTATAGTGGAGAAAATCTCCCCCCAATTTGTTACCAATTTTCTCCAAATATGGCAACACCCAATATGTGGTTGTAAACTGTTATTTGGTCACATAGGAGGGCTCAGAAGGGAAGGAGTGCCATGTGCATTTGAGGCCCAGTTTGGTGATTTTTTTACAGCACTGAGGTAAAGAGATTCTGAGGTAAAATAAAAAACGAAAACCACATGAAGTGAGTCCATTTTAGAAACCACACTGCTCAGAGAATTTACCAATGCAATGTAGTGACCATTTTAACCAACAGTTTTACAAAAAATAATTCACAGCAGATGGTGCAAAGTGAATATTGAAATTTCTGCACAGATATACATGTTGAGCCCATCTTGTGCCACCTGGGTACTGAAATGCCATAAATATGGACAAGCACTGTTGTTTGGGTACGCTACAGGGTTCAGAAGTTAAGGACTCAGGAACACCTTTTGGCTTATACAGTACAGATTTTGATGGATTGGATTACAAGCATCATGTTGTTCCTGAGTTCACCCATGAGATCCAGTGTTAGACAGTGGGTGTAGACCCACTGTGCCAACTATCCAGTTTGGCTTTGGGCTAATCCTAAGGCATTGTCCAGTTGTTTCCCTGGTATTCACCCTTTAACACCTCTACAAGGATCTGGACTTCACCGCAAGGAACCAACTAAGCTGCTACCTCCTGGAGTAGTCCTGGTGTAGTTAGCCTCTGAGACACCGGTCTGAAGTACCAAGGACACAGGCAAAGGCATGGTCTGAATTCAGTCGAATAGGGCAGGCTAAGTACTTGCTTATTCCAATTAGAGATTCCAAGGTCAGGGAAGACAGAGTTTGAACGTAATCCAGATCGCAGTTCTGAGGTTGGGGCAGGCAGCAAGGAGCAGAATCGGAAAACAGGCAGAGTTCGGCACACAGACGAGATCACCTTCAGTGAGTACTGATGAGTAGAAAGCTCAGGTGAGGAGGTGGATCCCAGGCCCAGTTAAATAGGAGGCTGATCAGCAACTTAACCAACTCCTGGACGGGGCAGACAAAAGCATTAATTTTGAAAATAGATACCTCCCCTTGCTCGGGACAGCAGGACAAGGTGGACCTGACCCGCCAACATAACCGTTTCCTCCCTCCCTACGTCCTTACTCCCCCTCTTCTTCATGCCAGATCTTTTCAGGAACCTATCAGAAGAGGTGCATCAATATTTTCCAGAGGCTCGCAAGACCTCTCCTCTGGACCGAAACCTTTCCAGTCCACCAAAAAGTAAAAAAAAAATCTGATTTTCTACGTGTCCTTGACCTCATAAATATGTTCAGAATTAACTCAAGCAGCAGCAGTTTTGGAACCTTCGGACTACTTGTTGAAGACCAGCGGCTAGAGAAGTGAGACATAAATCTTTTGATAACTTCAAAGGGTCCAAAAAATTGAGGAGCTAGTTTATTAAAAGGCACCTTGATGTATTTAGAAGAAAGCCATACTCTGTCACCTGGAACAAACTGTGGAGGAGATCTGCGCTTGTGATCGGCAAACTTCTTCATCCATCTCCAGTGCGGTTTTTGATTCCTGCCACACTTTGGAAAAATTTTCACGAAATTCTCCATTCTCCAAAACTGCTGCTGGAACTTCAGACTTAGCAGAGACGGAAGAGGAATCCTGAGATGACGACCATAAACAATGAAGAATGGGGATTTTTCTGTGAACTCTCTGGTAATGGTTATGATTAGAGTTGAGTGAATCGAAGTTGACAAAGTTAAACAAGCTGTGCTGTCCTGAGCCTCCCTTTTTCATTTTCTGTTCATTCTGCTTGGGAAGTATTGTATACCGTTGGCTTGGCTCAGCTTTTCAGCGAGGACAAGCTTTTTGAAGATGGTCAGCAGCTACTGCCCAGCCAAGATGTGGAGGAGAGATCCACTGCTTCCTCTGGTAGGCTGGCAAGTAGAGACTATGAGGCGTGGGAGCATGTCTTGCAATCGGTCAGCCATGTAGCCCTGAGACTGGTGAGGGTGACATCACTGACCTGCAGGCGGTAATGGATGATGATGTAGCTGATCGCACGTGGGAGCCGGGTGTGATCATCATCAGTGGATGAGGGTGGCAGCTTGTGCATGGCAGTGCAGCAGGGTGGTATCATGGCCATCATTTAGCAGGGTGGCAGCAGTGTTAAGTCTGGAGCCAAACTTGCCTGTGGTAGACCGTCTGCTACTCAGGAGTCTACCTGTCTGGAAAGAGCTAGCGGTGCACGGGTTCACGGTGGCAGCAACTCGGAGTGGTTGAGGGAAAATGCCATACTCGCCAGTGTGGGAATGTTTCATCAAGTCAGCGGGGTTGTTTGTATAATCTGTGGACAGTGGCACCACGACCCTGCTTCAATACATGCAGCATCACCATAAAGTGGCCTGCGAAAACCGTGGTGCTAATGTAGTGGTATAGCCTGATACTGCAACCACTGCATCTCCCAGTGGCCCGCACCCCTTCTCCAGCAGTCAAGTGTTTCTTTCCCATCATCTACTGGTCCTGATGTCCGGCTCCTCCTCCTCTTACTCGTCACGCGTTTCGCCAGCAATTGATCACCCAGGCGATTGCAAAAATACAACACTATGCATGCACTCATCCATCAACGCAGAAGCTGAACGTGCTCTTGGCCAAGTTGCTGGTCCCTACCTTTCCAGGTGGTGGATTCTGCACATGTCAGAGAACTGATTAGCTTGTGCCATGCCAATGTGGAGAGTCCCAAGCCATCATTACTTCGCTAAAAAGGCTGTACCAGCCCTGCACACGTATATTGAACAGAAGATGGGCCAATACTTGAGCCTGTCTGTGTCTGGTAAAGTTCATGGCAGCGCCAGACATGTGGATCTGTAACTACGGTCAAGGACAATATATGTCCTTTATGGCCCACTGGTTAAATGTGGTTCCTGCCCAGCCACACCAGCATCTTGCCAGTTGACTGCACTACCCCCTCCACATTCACAAGCTGTGGGTCCTGTGCCAATGTCCTCCTCGGCCTCCTCATCCTCAACCTTGTCCTCAGCCTCCACTGCAGACACAATTTGGAGTGCGCCTCCAGCATACTACCTATGCAGAGCACAGCAGTGTCATGTTGTTCTGCCCCTGGTTTGCCTGGACAAACGGAATCACACCGGGGAGGAACTGCTCCATGTCCTTCAAGAGGAAATTGAATCCTGGCTGTCTCTTTGCCAACATGGTCACTGACAATGGGAAGAACACTGTGTCGGCTCTGCGTCAAGGAGGGCTGACCCATGCTCCCTGCATGGCACATGTCTTTAATCCGGTTTTAAAGCGGTTCATGAAGTATTTAGGTTCTGTAGAAATCTATGTGGAATCAGCTGGTGACGCTGTAAAAGGAGTGCCTCCTTTCACTCTATAGTAGAATCTTAAGCCACTGCATGGTTCTTTATACCTGGCACTAACATCGACCTGTAAGGCTGAGTTCACACAAATTATTTGGTACGTTTTGGCCCCGTAACTGACCAAATAAGTGAAGTGCGAAGTTATTCTAAGAGTGACACCTGTCAACTGCCTGTCATACTGATACACAATAAGTTTTTCACTACCACAGTGGACTACCTATGCATGTTTCTGCAATGCACAGTGTTGTACACCAATATAAAGGATCTCTGCAGCCAGGAAAGAGCTGGGAAAATTCAGCGAAGCATCCGAATCCAATTTTTGAAAACTTCGCTCATCTCTAGTTTTATAGTAAGAAAACTCTCCCCAAGGAAGCAGATCAGCCCAGTTGTCTTGATGTGTGCTGCTAAAATGACGGAGATAATTAGTTAAGATATGATTGGTCCGTTCAACCTGCCCATTCTACTGTGGATGGTATGCGAAAGAAAAGTCCAGAGATACATCCATGAGTTTGTAAAATGGCTCTCCAGAATTTTTAAGTAAACTGGACCCTTCTATCAGATACTATGTTGTGGAAATCCATGGAGCCTGAAGGTAATCCGGGCATAGGGACAAAATAAGATATTTTGGAAAACCAGTCAAGAACTGCCCAGATGACTATACATCTGTTGGAAGAGGTCAAGTCTGTGATAAGGTCCATAGCCGTCATGGAGCCTCAGGAATGGATAAAAGATCAGCGAAGACCAGAGGGCCTTTGTTTCTGAGTCTTGTTCTTAGCTCAGGTGGTGCAAACAGAAATTAAATTCCAGATATCCTTAAAGGGGTTGTGCAAGTTATATTTATTGATGACCTGGCCTCAGGTTAGGTCATCAATATGAGCTTGGCGGGGTTCCGACAGCCGGCACCAACGCCGATCAGCTGTTTGAAGAGAAGGCATGCGCCGTGCCAGCCATTCATTTCAATGGGACGGCTCGTTCCTATACACTTGTATATGAGCGAGCCGTCTCATAGAAATAAATGGGACGGCTTTGGTGTAATTACACCTGCTCACTGCTGCAGCTGCAACGGCGAACAGTTTAACAATGCAGAGGATGCAGCGCTGGCACGGCGCGTGCCTTCTGTTCAAACAGCTGATCGGCTGGGGTGCTGACTGTCCGACCCACGCCGATATGATATTGATGACCTATCCTGAGGATAGGTCATCAATAAATATAACTTGGACAAGCCCTTTAATTAAAGAAAGCCATCGATAAAAATGAAAGATTAAATTTGCAGTTTTACATTGACCAGGATGCCCAGCTACCTTGGATCTATGTCCCCAAGACAACACCAGTCTCCTTTTAGACTCGTGAGAATATGACTTTCCAGGGGGAAATGTCTTCAGTCGAACAGGAGCCACAGTTTTAGCATGACTAATGATGAATTGTGGCTCTTCCCCTTGATCAGTGGGATCTTGACAGAGCATCAGCTTTAATATTCTTATCCACAGAAAAGAAGTGCATAATTAAATCAAATTGGTTAAAGAATAATGACCATCGGGCCTGTTGAAGGCCAACAACTCTCGGTTTCCTATGGATTAATCCCACTTAGCAGAGAAGGACTTGGAGAAGAATCCACGCATCACCATCTTTCCAGAAGCACTTTTCTGTGTAAAAACTACCCCTGGCTTTGTGGAGAATGTGTCTGCAATGTGAACTGATAAATGACAACACACATATAGAGGAGGTCCCTGAAGATGTAATTTACAAACTTTTGTAAGACTGCCAGGGAATTGCTAGCCTATAAGGATCACCACAAACTTGTAGTGTCCTTCCCAAGTGTTAAAGGCAATCTTCCATTTATCGCCTTTGCAGATTAAGTTATAATCTCTGCATAGATTGGAGGTGCTGTAGTACTGGAGGATGTCAGACCATTTGTACAGGAGTTAGGCATTTAGAATAACAGGCTGACCCCCAACATAAAATCTCATTAGATTCCAAATTGAGGACTGGACTATGCTGTCATAACCACGGTAATCCCAGCAGCGGAGGACTTATGGACTTCAGGGGAACCAGCAAGGAAATCTCTGTGTGAAGCGCACCCACTTGCAGTTCCAGAGGAGCGTGACAAACTGATTGAGCTTGAAGAAAGCCCTTCCATCTACAGATTTCCCCAACAAAGGTCTCTTAAGCCATTGAATAGGTATTTGGTAGTGATTCACACCAGCCTGGTACAGGAAGTTCCCTGCTGAACCGGAATCCAAGAGAGCTGAGATGGTGAACTGAGTACCAGAGAAGGACATGGTCACAGGTAAAGTCAATCTTAGAGAGGACTGATCTTCACCTATGGCAGCCTCTCCTACTGACCCTAGGCTCTGGAGTTTTTTGGCTCGAGAGGGCAGGTACAGGCATAGTGTCCCTTGCCTCCACAGTACATACACAGATTATTGGAGCATCTGTGCATGCATTCCTCCTCTGTTAGCCTGAGCCTGTCCACCTGCATAGGCTCTGATTCAGTAGCCAAGGAGGGAGAAGCGGTAGAAATTGGCCTCTGTAATCTGGGTGCTAATCTAAAAGATCTCCACTCCTGGCCCCCCTCTTTGGATCTTTCCTGGAACCGCGGGTCAATTCATGTGGCCAGAGAAATCAAGGCATCCAGACTAGATGGAATGTCCCGACCTGCCAATTCGTCCTGATTTTAACTGCCAGTCCCTCCCAAAAACCTGCCACCAGGGCTTCATTATTCCACCCCAGTTCCAAGGCCAGGGTTCAGAGCTGGATGGTGTATTGACCCATAGTTAGACTGCACTGACGTAAATGCAGAAGTGCCTTCGGGCTCATCAAAAACTCTCCGGAAAGTCTCCAGGAATACACTTAAATTGTTAATAACCGGATCATTTCTTTCCAACATTGCGTTTATCCAGGCTAGCACCTCTCCAGAGAGACACTGATAGGACAGCAATTCAAAGAGAACCCAAAACATTGTTTGGGATCTCCATCATATCGAGGAGGGGCTGATAAATGAGGTCCAGAGCCTGACCAGTCTGAAGTGTAGGCAGACTGGAACGCAGTACTGGTAGTTGTCAGGGTATTCAGACGAGCATTAACATTACAGGTAAGCTAGTATTTTCTCTTGCCATTCCTGTTGCTGTGTCATCTCCTGCAATAATTCAGTAAGGCTACTCTGGTTTAGGTCAGCAGAGTCCATGGCCTGAGCTTACTGTTACAGACAGTGGTTGTAGACCCACTGTGCCAACTAAGCAGTTTGGCTTTGGCCTAAGGGCGTTGTCCTGGTGGTTCCCTAGTATTCACTTTTTAACCTCTGTACTGGGATCTGGACTTCGCCGCAAGGAACCAACCAGGTCGCTACCTCCTGTAGTCATCCTAGTGTAGTTGGCTGCTGACCCACAGAAGTCAGAGACACTGGTCCGAAGCACCAAGGACACAGGCAAAATCATGGTCAGAATACAGTCTAAAAGTCAGGGCAGACAGAGTCCTTGAGTGTTCTAATTAGCGATTCCAAGGTCAGGGCAGGCAGAGTTTGTACGTAATCCAGATCACAGTCAGGCAGCAAGGAGCAGAGTCAGAAAACATAAAAAGTTTGGTACACCGATATCCAGACAAGATCACCTTCACTGACTACTAACACGTAGAAGCCTCAAAGCTCAGGTGAGGATGTGGATCCAGAGCCCAGATAAATAGGAGGCTGATCAGCAACTTAACCAGCACCTGGACAGGGGCAGGTAAAGGATTAACTCTTCTAATGGTGAAAGGAGTTCACTGAGTACTAGTCCCAGTATGCACAGAAAAATGGAGCAATACCTGCCTATGCTCGGGATAGCAGGACAACGGCGAACATGAGCCGCCAGCCTAACATCGAGACTTGGAGCTGGGCCGCATAGGCTTGGAGCTGCCATTGCATTGATTGGGACATTACAGTGCAGGGACCTAATGGGGTGAGCTAAGGGTTAATTCGCCAGTATTGGCATTTCCTGCATTGCCAGCTGTAATGGGCAGGGCCTGGCTGTCAGTAACAGCTGTCAGATCGTGTCAGGAAGTCACTTCTCACTATCCCGTACATGTACTGACATGGTGGAAAATGATGCCTGAGACTATTGGGCGACCTGGCAGATTATACCTGTCTTTTTGGATTTGGGGTAGTTTGCACATTACTGGTGTGATAGGGGGGTATTAATCAAATATTCATGTAACTTGTCATCGATGATGTCTGCTGCCTAGGCATCATCCAGTAATAGAAGAATTAGGGACGCTCTGACCCTGGTGATATACTTCCTCATCACATAATGGTCTTCTGAGCTCAGCCTCATACTTATCATCATCCATAATAACAATTGGTTTTACATCGATATTTTGTCGGCTGCATAACATTTAACGCCTCCTTCCCCTACATGCTGTAAGTCTTAACTGAACTGTGTCACGAGGGGATGAAAGTGAACCCTAGTATCCAACCACACCTCTGTCCCACCCTACTTGCACGTTCGCCCTAAACAATGGACCACAACTGGACAGCAGTCCCTCCTTAACAGAGTACTGGGGCTTACAAGGGACAAAACCAAGGATAAAATAATAAACTAAGTTATAGTGCAGGCACACGAGAGCAATACAGAACCAGAACTCACAAAGTTGGATGGACCCGGTCTAGACCAGGAGAATGCAAACAGAGCTGAATCGGAGTATAAAGCACATTACCAAGCCAAGATCAAACACGAGCAGTCAAATCAGGGTCCAAGTATGTCAGGCAGAAGCAGAAACCAAGTCATACCAGGAGAAAAAGAAAATCCAAATCAGAGCCCAAATATTAGGGTCAGAGTAGCCAAGGTCAGCAGTCAGAGGTCCTGAAGATCAAATAGGGCAGTTGCTGGTAAGGTAAGTAAATAATTCACAGGCAACCTGTTGCCAGCTTAAGTAGGCTGTGCTTCCTGATCACGAGTTGTGCCCGGCACCATGCCACCAGTGATGTTAGTGCGCCTGAGGTGGCAGCGCAGGTTATGATTGGCCAGTGCTCCTTCACAGAGAGACTCGACCATCTCCATAGCATCTTTTAGTCTCAGTATGTCCGCACACCCTTGGCTTTCTGGCAATCTGGACCAGATTATTTTTTTCTTAGAACAGCAGTCAGTTATAAAGGGTATTGGAATATATACTGTGTTTTTCAGATGATAGGATGCACTGAACCATAAGCACCTAAAAATGTTTTTCATCAGACCCCAATTCCTCATCAGACCTCAGATCGGACCCCAATTCCTCATCAGACCTCAGATCAGACATATAAATAAATTGACTTACCTCTCCTGCTTGGGACGGCAGGTCATCTGCCGGCAGCAAGTTGCACTGTGCCTTGACGCTGCACAGTGACTGCACTGTATGCAGTTAGAACACAGTGCATCGCGGCACCAAAAGAAGATCAGGGAGCGGTGAGTATAGCCAGCACAGCTATGTTCACCTCCTGTCGGTCCTGTAGTGTACTAATGAGCATGTCCATAATGGAAGCGCTCATTATTATTTGCTTCATAAGAAGACATTTTCCGATCACTTTTAGGTGAACAAAATGCATCTTATGGAGAGAAAAATTACGGTAAATCAAAAAATATAAAAAGTAGAAAGTATTGTACTCTACAGTATTATACTGAAGCTACAACATGGTAACTGAATATCGACACTCAATGGCTGGTAGATCGTCGGTGTTCTAATCATGGAGTCACATTTCTTGTGAATCTAATTCTGAAATCGCAGTATAAATTGACACTAGGCCAAATTTTGAGTCCAGATGAATCAAGTAGGTAATTCTATAATATCATACAAGAGTGAAAAATAATGACATACAATAATCATATCTACAGGATGTTCTCCTATAAGGAAGCAGTGCTGGATGGAAAGACTGTAACTAGTGCACGTTTATGTTTATTATCTGGCCGACACGTGAATCATCATACATGACAACGTGGCATCGAAGAATTCCTGAGATAACACAAACTGTTATATAGCAGTATCGAGCAATCACCTCATAAGTCTGAGTGACTGTATACAGCCCTCTCTGCATATTATACATTTATTATACAAGCAGTAGCCGTATAGACGAGGGCCCCGCTATTGGCTGCTGCTGGACCCAGGATACACGGTTTTATTAATGAGCACAGTGAGGCCAGATTGCCTTGGTATTTTATTATGATCCATTTCATGTGCATTATTTCTTTTTTCTTTGTGTTTACACTTGTGAATAATTCTACCATCGTTTATACTATTGTTATATTACGCAAAGTCTGTATCATTCATACCTTTGGTTACTTAAAGGGGTTCTCCAGGAATTAAAAAAATGAAAATACTAAAATATTATTTTATAATAAATGTATTCACAAATACCTATCATTACTTAGAATGGCTTGATTTGTCTAGGAAGCAATCATTAGGAAAAATAAAATGTCCGCAGTCCTATCAGTACACACAAAACCTGTCCTAATCACCGGCGGACAAGTTACTTCACCACAAGCCATAATGCTGCCTAAACCTCCTCTCTGCTTGTCAGGAATCATGATCCTGAATACAGGTGAATCTCTGTGGGACTGGAGATGATGAGGAGACATGAGAGAGGGTAAGGTGTGGCTAATGAGAAGCAGCACTTGTTTACAGTCTCCATCACCACAGCCTGTCCTGTCCTTCCTCTCTGTACTTCATGTCTCCCCATGAACTAAATTCCCCAGCGATTCAGCTAAAGTTCTTATCATCTGTATTCAGGATCATAATCCCTGACAAGTAGAAAGGAGGAGGAGGCAGCTCTTTACCTCAGTGTTGTAAAGTAACTTGTCCTCATGTGTGATCAGGACAGTTTTTGTGTAAACTAATGGGACTGCAGCCATTTTGTTTCCCCTGATGATTGCTCCCCAGATAAAGAATATATTTAAGTATTTTCATTTTCTTAATTCCCAGAGAACCCCTTTACATATTGATATACACTTTTTACAACCCTGATATTATTACTTGTACAGCCAGTCCCACTTTTTTTTATTTATGTTTTATTGCTGGTTGGTTATATAGCTGACTTTGCACTCTAAGTAATGGACTACTTCATCAACTGTGAGCCAACCAAATTTAGTAATTGTTTTCTTTTTTGTTATATACTCAACAGGAAAGAAGCCGTATTTATGTTCGGTATGTGGCAAATGCTTTATTAGTAAGTCAGATCTTGCTAAACATGAGAAAAGTCACACAGGAGAGAAGCCGTATTCATGTTCAGTATGTGGCAAATGCTTTATAAGTAATTCAGACCTTGTTAAACATGAAAGAAGTCACACAGGAGAGAAGCCGTATTCATGTTCAGAATGTGGGAAATGTTTTACCCAGAAAGCAACTCTTGTTAAACATACAAGAATTCACACTGGAGAGAAGCCATTTTCTTGTTCAGAATGTGAAAAATGTTTTACAAATCAGTCAGGTCTTGCTAGACATAAGAGAAGTCACACAGGAGAGAAGCCTTATTCATGTTCAGAATGTGGAAAATATTTCACGGCTAAATCAGATCTTATTATACATTGGAGAATTCACACAGGGGAGAAGCCATATTCTTGTCCAGAATGTGAGAAAAGCTTTAAAAGAAAATCAAATCTTGTAACTCATGAGAGAATTCACACAGGAGAGAAACCGTATTTATGTTCAGAATGTGGAAAATGTTTTAAAATTAAATCAGATCTTGCAAAACATGAGAGAATTCACACAGGAGAGAAACCGTATTCATGTTTAGTATGTGGCAACTGCTTTAGATGTAGATCATTGCTTGTTAACCATGCGAAAAGTCATGTCGGAGAAAAGAAGTATTCCTGTTTAGAATGTGGGAAATGTTTTATCAAGAAATCAAACCTTGATCAACATAAGAGAGTTCACTCAGGAGAGAAGCCATATTCATGTACAGAATGTGGGAAATGCTTTACACAGAAACCAAGCCTTAATAAACATGAGAAAATTCACACAGGAGAGAAGCCGTATTCATGTTCAGAATGTGGGAAATGCTTTACAACGAAACCAAGCCTTAATCAACATCAGAGAATTCACAAAGGCAAAAAACTGTATTCATGTTCAGAATGTGGGCAATGTTTTACAAGTAAATCAGATCTTGATCAACATAAGAGAATTCACACTTGAAATAAACAGTTTTGATGTTTTGTATAAAAAAAAATGTTTTACCAGGAAATTACATTTTGAAACTCATCAGGGAATTCACACAGAGAAGAAACCATAATCCTGTTTTGAATGTGAGAAAGTTTATAGCAGAAAAACAGACTTTATTCACACAAGCCTTATTTACTGTCCGAGCAGTATTGAATTGTCCCCATGGACCTTGCTGCTGCTTCCTACTGTATTCATACCTCCACTCACACTGCAGGAGAATCCAGAGGGACATAGTGTAAGGGGAAGGACCCCTACGTAGACCTTTACGTACCATGTGGACACATCGATATCTGATCTTCAGTCATACAGTATATAAAGATAAAGCTGATGGAATAGAAGAAAACGGCAATAATACATTGAATTTGCTAAACTCATACTTGCTTTTTACGCTTTGAATATTATCACATAAAATGTTGAATAAAAAATGTTTAAACATAAATTGAATTTTCAGTAATGCACCGAGCATGGCGGATTACTGATCAGCATCGTTACTGTACAGCTCTGGGGTCCTGGGTTCAAATCTGACCAAGGACAACATCTGCATGGAGTTTGTATGTTCTTCATGTGGTTTCCTCTCACACTCCAGAAACATACTGGGAGGGTAAAGGGTTTGGCCGCTCGTTATTTCCCTAAATATGCCGGAAACATAGTCATTTACTGATATCATGTCTTTAGAAGCTCTGCTCTGAAGGCCTTCTTATTATACTTCTGCCGTTTGGGTTCTCCAACTGGTCTTACTGCTTGTATGGTTCTCCTGTCCTGAACAGGGTTGGTAATAGAGGGGACATTGGCCTAGACCAGTCCTTCAGCGGCCTCCACTGAATCTCACTATGTATGGGCTGGGAAGCTGGTATGTGTACAGTCCCTGCGCTGCAGACTGACAGGTCTGGCCACCGGCCCCTCCATCAGTGGTCGTGTTAGGACAGGAGCAGCGCTCTATCAGGAGGTGTCAGCTATAACCTCCCTCCTGGAAGTTCTTTTAAAGGGCTTCTGTCAGCAGATCTGTCCCTCTGACAGCAGCTAACCTGTTACATGTGCGATCGGCAGAGGAAGGCGTCTGTGTTGGTCCCACGTTCTTGACCGCTGTGGCAATGTATGGCCTCCATCTTCCTCTGCTGGCCTCATGTATTCTACAGACTTTCAGGGGGGAAGGGGCTGTAAACCTTTGGATGTGTTACTGGGGGCTTCAATAAATAAACATTGGAGACAGGACCCCTTGGAATACGGAGGAGGGCTTCACCTTCTGCCTAGGAATCTTCTATAAGGTGCTGGACCGGTCAGCAGAGTAGAGGTTGGGGGCTGTTAATTATTCACGCCCCTTGCCTGCCCTAGACTGATCAATCAGGGCAAATTATTATGATAAGAGCAGAGAGGAGGTTGGGGGTTGTTGTACTGTACAGGGAGCTTTAGATGGATCAGGACCTGGTACCACAAGAAGAAAGTAGAGACTGGGGATCGTCTGCCATCCGCCCTTGGCCGAGGGGAGCCGTTCTTCGAGTAACAGAGTACCCAGCACGATTGGGTATTGAATTGCTGGCGTCGGAGTACCGGTGGCGCCCTCCAATTCATTCATTGTGGTTTCGGAGTAGGCCGTGTGAGGTGGTCCTCGGCTGTGATACAATAAGGTCCTCTTGATCCGTGTCCCATCCTCTGTCCCGGTGTGCTCTGTAATACCCACTCCGTGCATTGCTGAGACAAATGATATCGGCAAATAAGCCTCTAGGAGCAACGAGGGTGTTACCACTGCACCTAGAGGCTCCACTCGCTCTGCAACTGCCACATCCTCTGTATTTTAACCCCTTCTACCCCAGAGGTTTTTTCACCTTTGCCTTTTCATTTTGCACTCCCTGCCTTCCTAGAGCCATCATTTTCTTTTTCCTCTCACATAGGCGTGTTTTTTGTGGGACAAGTTGTGCCACCATTTAATATTGCATAGGATGTAGTGGGGAAAAAATTCAAAATGCGGTGGAATTGGAAAAAAAACTACATTTTTTCACTGCGTTTACTATGCGGCAAAATTGACTTGTGCTTTTCATTCTCTAGGTCAGCGTCAATCCGGAGACACCACGTATGTATAGTTTTTCTTGCATTTTGATACTGAAAAAAAAACATTTTTTTGTCGTCTCACCCCTATAACTTTTTTTGTAGTTATGTATGTGGAGTGATGTGGGGGCTTATTGTTTGTGGGTGATCTGCACTTTTCATTGATACAATTCAAGGGTGTGTATGACTTTTTGATAATTTTTTATTAATTTTTTGTGGCATAAGAAGCAGCCAAAAATGGTAAATTGGCCATTTTGACACTTTTTTTCTTTTCACCTTTTTCCTTATGGGATAAATACTTTTATATTTTGTTAGTACAGCCATTTTTATGTGGCGATACCCAAGATGTGTATTTTTAAATTTTTATTTTTTTTTTACTTTTTCTCATTTTGGGAAAGGGGGGTGATTTAAATTTTTATATATATTTTTTTTTTAGAAACTTTATTATATATTTTTTTAACATTTTTTTTTTTATAGTTCCCATAGGGAACTATAACAAGCCGTCATCAGATTGCTGTTCTCATAGACCCCGATGCATAAGCACTGCAGTCTATGGGAAATGTACTAGCTTCCTATGGAGCCCTGCTACAGACATTCTCTATGACAGGCACTGCTGCACACAAGCCGTGGCTCCTCTGATCACCACACGGGGGAGCCGGAGCATACCCAGAAGAGCGCGCTTCAGATGCCGAGGTCAGGATTACATCTGAAAGGTTAAATGACCGTGATTGGCATTACTGCAGGTGTCTGTTGACCCGACATGTGACGTACCATTACGTAACCTTTCTGGAAAGGGTTAATTGACAGGGCCAAGCAATGTAAACGTCATCACACCTGGCCCTGTCAATAAGACTAGAGAGGGCATGGCGCTGACAGAGAGAGCAGAGCCTCTAGGTGTAATGGCAACGCCCCCGTTGCTCCTAGAAGCTCATTTGCATATATTAAAACATACTTTTTCCCAGCAATGCGGCCAAATATGAACATGGGACCAATACGGACACCGGCTGACCTGTTACATGTGCGCTCGGCAGCTGCAGGCCTCTGAGGTGCAATTCTGCTGAAGATGCCCTTTAAGACGCTAGTGATGAGGATGCAACAACCACAACCTTAGAAATAAAAGATGACTTTATCATAACGTGTAGCTGTTAACCCTTTCCTGACACTTCCTACTTTTTGCTAATCTGACGTCGCCTTATGTGGTAATAACTTTGGATCGCTCTTATTTATCCAGACAATTCTGAGTTTGTTTTCTCGTGCCACATTGTACTTTATGAGTCGATATATTTTACATTTATTTATAAAACAAATTTCCAAATCTATGTAAAATTTGGACAAATTCACTAGTTTTGAAATGTGAATCTCTCTTGAGGACTGATAGTGACACCTCAGAAAATAGGTAATACCCAACATTCCTCATATGTCTACTTTATTGCCATCATTTTGCACGTCATTTTATTTTTTAGGATGTTAGAAGGCTTAGAATTTTGGAAGCAATTTTCCAAAAATACAAGAAAATCTCCCGATTATCTATTATTATTTTTTTTTAGCCAATTCACCTTTGAAGTCACTTTAAGTGGCTTACATAATAGAAACCACCCATAAATGACCCAATTATTCAAAACTTATTTTACAAACTTTTTTAAACTTTGTTAGATGTTTTACAAGATTTAATGAAAAATAAGGTGACGTTTCAAAATGTAATTTATTTTTTTTTGCAGATTTTGCATTTTAATTCATTTTACATTTAGCACAGCAAGATATAACATCAGAACAAACCTCCATCTTTATGACCCTGAATTTGCAGTTTACAGAACCCCCTCATATATGGTTGTAAACTGCTGTATGGGCACACCACAGGTCTCAGAGTGGAAGGAGCACCGGGCCGGCCTTAGGTTAAAGGGCACCCTGTGCAATAATCTTTTTGGCTTTCAGCTCTGCAACTGCTCCCCTCCTCCACACTGAAGGGGATGGCTCATATCTCTGGTTTGGTACCAGCTAGAGATATGGGCTTTGTATTGTTTGAAAGCTGGCATTCCAGGCAATGACAGCATCAGTCCAAGCAACAGAGGAGATATCACTGTTAGAAATAGTCGGAAATAATCACGGGTCAAACCTGCTTTTACTTTCACTTTCAGCTGTATTCACTGCAAACTGCTTTCTACCAGCAATTTCTTCCCATGTACTGCAGATAATGCTGTCATTCTGGTTCTGGTATTGTATGAAAGCTTGGAATGCCCATATCTCTAGCTGCTATCAATCCAGAGACATGAACCGACATAATAAATTAATGTTAGCTATCCCACACAGTGAACGACTTAAATAAATTCCATAAAATAATGTAAAAATTGCTGTCTTCCCCCCTAAGAGTAAAAGAATATAAGTTATTTACTACACTATATATACCCCAAAATGGTTCCTAAAAAGGCAACAACTAATCCTGTAAAATAAAAAAAAATTTAGAAGAAAAAATTTAAAAGTTATGACTGCTGAAACACAAAGGGGAAATGTTACTGGTCCTTAAGGCTAAAATGAATTATGTCAATAAGGGGTTAAAAATGCAGTTGTGTCCCCTGAGTCGTGCGCCAACAGGATTTACTGCAGACATGTTAAAAATGTAAAATAAAAAGGTTTTTTTTGGGAGGGTTTTCAATTTTTTTTTGACTGTTAGGAA
Source organism: Bufotes viridis (assembly GCA_033119425.1). Classification (NCBI taxonomy): domain Eukaryota; kingdom Metazoa; phylum Chordata; class Amphibia; order Anura; family Bufonidae; genus Bufotes; species Bufotes viridis. Next base: position 2,327,273 of record CM065592.1, read on the forward strand.
GTTAAAGGGGTATTACCATCTGGCCCATATATGGCATCGATATGATGTACCATAACGATCTGACTGTGCTAATCCCGTTTCTGGGAACCGCTCCTATCTCAGGATCAGGGCCCTGAAGTGACTGTAGGGCAAGCCCCACACGCATGGCCATCCCTCCATTCACCACTATGGCTGAGCACTTGCCATTTTCAAAAGTCCAATAGCAGCGAACAGAGTGTACCCCGTGTATGCACAGTAGTAATGGCGCCATAACAAGCTCGTTTCATAAATACAGCACCAGAACCAAGTTCAGTACATATATACAGCACCAGAACCGAGTTCAGTACATATATACAGCACCAGAACCAAGTTCAGTACATATATACAGCACCAGAACCGAGTTCAGTACATGTAAACAGCACCAGAACCAAGTTCAGTACATATATACAGCACCAGAACCGAGTTCAGTACATATATACAGCACCAAAACCGAGTTCAGTACATGTAAACAGCACCAGAACCAAGCTCAGTACATGTAAACAGCACCAGAACCGAGTTCAGTACATGTAAACAGCACCAGAACCAAGTTCAGTACATATATACAGCACCAGAACCAAGTTCAGTACATATATACAGCACCAGAACCAAATTCAGTACATATATACAGCACCAGAACCGAGTTCAGTACATGTATACAGCACCAGAACCAAACTCAGTCACATATATACAGCACCAGAACCGAGTTCAGTACATGTATACAGAACCAAGTTCAGTACATGTATACAGAACCGAGTTCAGTACATGTAAACAGCACTAGAATCAAGTTCAGTACATGTATACAGCACCAGAACCAAGCTCAGTACATGTAAACAACACCAGAACCAAGTTCAGTACATATATACAGCACCAGAACCAAGTTCAGTACATATATACAGCACCAGAACCGAGTTCTGTACATGTAAACAGCACCAGAACCGAGTTCAGTACATGTAAACAGCACCAGAATCAAGTGCAGTACATGTATACAGCACCAGAACCAAGCTCAGTACATGTAAACAGCACCAGAATCAAGTTCAGTACATGTATACAGCACCAGAACCAAGCTCAGTACATGTATACAGCACCAGAACCAAGTTCAGTACATGTATACAGCACCAGAAACAAGCTCAGTACATGTATACAGCACCAGAACCGAGTTCAGTACATGTATACAGAACCAAGTTTGGTACATGTATACAGCACCAGAACCGAGTTCAGTACATGTATACAGAATCAAGCTCAGTACATGTATACAGCACCAGAACCAAGCTCAGTACATGTAAACAGCACCAGAACCAAGCTCAGTACATATATACAGCACCAGAACCGAGTTCTGTACATGTAAACAGCACCAGAATCGAGTTCAGTACATGTAAACAGCACCAGAACCAAGCTCAGTACATGTAAACAGCACCAGAACCAAGCTCAGTACATGTATACAGCACCAGAACCAAGCTCAGTACATGTATACAGCACCAGAACCAAGCTCAGTACATGTAAACAGCACCAGAATCAAGTTCAGTACATGTATACAGCACCAGAACCAAGCTCAGTACATGTAAACAGCACCAGAATCAAGTTCAGTACATGTATACAGCACCAGAACCAAGCTCAGTACATGTATACAGCACCAGAACCAAGTTCAGTACATGTATACAGCACCAGAAACAAGCTCAGTACATGTATACAGCACCAGAACCGAGTTCAGTACATGTATACAGAACCAAGTTTGGTACATGTATACAGCACCAGAACCGAGTTCAGTACATGTATACAGAATCAAGCTCAGTACATGTATACAGCACCAGAACCAAGCTCAGTACATGTAAACAGCACCAGAACCAAGTTCAGTACATGTATACAGCACCAGAAACAAGCTCAGTACATGTATACAGCACCAGAACCAAGTTCAGTACATGTAAACAGCACCAGAACCAAGCTCAGTACATGTATACAGCACCAGAACCGAGTCCAGTACATGTATACAGAATCAAGCTCAGTACATGTATACAGCACCAGAACCAAGCTCAGTACATGTAAACAGCACCAGAATCAAGTTCAGTACATGTATACAGCACCAGAACCAAGCTCAGTACATGTATACAGCACCAGAACCAAGTTCAGTACATGTATACAGCACCAGAAACAAGCTCAGTACATGTATACAGCACCAGAACCGAGTTCAGTACATGTATACAGAACCAAGTTTGGTACATGTATACAGCACCAGAACCGAGTTCAGTACATGTATACAGAATCAAGCTCAGTACATGTATACAGCACCAGAACCAAGCTCAGTACATGTATACAGCACCAGAAACAAGCTCAGTACATGTATACAGCACCAGAACCAAGCTCAGTACATGTATACAGCACCAGAACCAAGCTCAGTACATGTAAACAGCACCAGAACCGAGTTCAGTACATGTATACAGCACCAGAACCGAGTTCAGTACATGTATACAGAATCAAGCTCAGTACATGTATACAGCACCAGAACCAAGCTCAGTACATGTAAACAGCACCAAAACCAAGTTCAGTACATGTATACAGCACCAGAAACAAGCTCAGTACATGTATACAGAACCAAGTTTGGTACATGTATACAGCACCAGAACCAAGCTCAGTACATGTAAACAGCACCAAAACCAAGTTCAGTACATGTATACAGCACCAGAACCAAGCTCAGTACATGTAAACAGCACCAGCACCAAAACCGAGTTCAGTACATGTATACAGCACCAGAACCAAGTATAGAATACATGTATAGAAAATGTGGTGCCAATATTCAAAAAAGGGTCCCAAAACAGAGCCCGGAAATTATAGGCCGGTAAGTGTAACATCCGTTGTGGGGAAACTGTTTGAAGGATTTCTGAGAGATGCTATCTTAGAGGATTTCAATGAAAATAACGAAATACCGCCCAGGGCCGGTGCAAGGATTTTTGCCGCCCTAGGCAAAAGAAAAGTTTGCCGCCCCCCCCCCCTTATCATTCTTCACCCCCCCCTCCTTTGTCATTCCCCCCCCCCCTTTGTCATTCTCCCCCCCCCTTTGTCATTCTCCCCCCCCCCCTCCCTTTGTTTTCCCCTCCCCCCCCTTGTCATTCTTCTCCCCCCCCCCTTGTCATTCTTCTCCCCCCCTCTTGTCATTCTTCCTTCCCCCCTCTTGTCATTCTTCCTTCCCCCCTCTTGTCATTCTCTCCCCCCCCCCCTTTGTCATTCTTCTCCCCCCTCCCCCAGTGTAGCGTGGCCGAGCGCTTTATGGTCCACGGGTACAGGAGCTTTAGATTCCTGTACCCTGACGGACTGACAGGAAGTGCATACTGTGTGCGCACTTCCTGTCAGTCCGGCCGGGTACAGGAGACAGATGCTCCTGTACCCGCGGCCATAAAGAGCTCGGTCGCCTAGTGAGACTGACAGGAGGGAGCGCTGAGCGCTTCCCTCCTGTCAGCTCCTCTCTTCATGCTGCGCCCGGGCGGTGCGCCCTCATGGACGCGCCAGCCCGGGCAGTGCTGCAGCCGCCTGAGGCTCAATTCAGAACGCTCGGGCAGCTGCAGCATGAGGCAGGGCCGGCGCTCCTAGCAGCGCCCCTTGCCAAGGGGCGCTCTACGCGGCGGCCTAGTCCGCTTATAGGACGCGCCGGCCCTGATACCGCCATATCAGCATGGCTTCATGAGGGATCGGTCATGCCAGACTAATTTAATCCGCTTCTATGAGGAGGTAAGTTCTAGACTTGACAGCGGCGAATCAATGGATGTCGTATATCTGGACTTCTCCAAAGCACCTGACACTGTACCACATAAAAGGTTAGTATATAAAGTGGCCTGACGATGCGCTGATCTAGGCGCGAAACAGCCGTCGCCGCTGGTTTACCGCATCTTAGTGTGTCCCCCCGCTGCCTATGTAGCTCCGATTGAATTTTCTGTATGGATTAATAAAGAAGCTGTAAAGCCGGATTGGGTGAGTGCCGCTCTGTTCTTCTTCATGCTCTAATGAAAAATAATCATCTGTTGAGCACCACCAACAGTCACAGAATCACTGCCGCAGTTAACTACATCCGTGGTTGAGCGTTGTGAAATTGGGGACATTTGTGGTAGTGCCACCCTCATTCTCCCGTTTATATATAAAATGAGGATGCTCGGACTGGGAGAAAATGTCTGTATGTGGGTAAGTAACTGGTGAGTGACAGAAAACAGAGGGTGGTTATTAACGGTACACACTCAGATTGGGTCACTGTCACTAGTGGGGTACCTCAGGGGTCAGTACTGGAGGGGTCACTGTCACTAGTGGGGTACCTCAGGGGTCAGTACTGGAAGGGTCACGGTCACTAGTGGGGTACCTCAGGGTCAGTACTGGAGGGGTCACTGTCACTAGTGGGGTACCTCAGGGGTCAGTACTGGAGGTGTCACTGTCACTAGTTGGGGTACCTCAGGGGTCAGTACTGGAGGGTCACTGTCACTAGTGGGGTACCTCAGGGTCAGTACTGGAGGGGTCACTGTCACTAGTGGGGTACCTCAGGGTCAGTACTGGAGGGGTCACTGTCACTAGTGGGGTACCTCAGGGGTCAGTACTGGAGGGGTCACTGTCACTAGTGGGGTACCTCAGGGGTCAGTACTGGAGGGTCACTGTCACTAGTGGGGTACCTCAGGGGTCAGTACTGGAGGGTCACTGTCACTAGTGGGGTACCTCAGGGGTCAGTACTGGAGGGGTCACTGTCACTAGTGGGGGTACCTCAGGGGTCAGTACTGGAGGGGTCACTGTCACTAGTGGGGTACCTCAGGGGTCAGTACTGGAGGGGTCACTGTCACTAGTGGGGTACCTCAGGGGTCAGTACTGGAGGGTCACTGTCACTAGTGGGGTACCTCAGGGGTCAGTACTGGAGGGGTCACTGTCACTAGTGGGGTACCTCAGGGGTCAGTACTGGAGGGTCACTGTCACTAGTGGGGTACCTCAGGGGTCAGTACTGGAGGGTCACTGTCACTAGTGGGGTACCTCAGGGGTCAGTACTGGAGGGTCACTGTCACTAGTGGGGGTACCTCAGGGGTCAGTACTGGAGGGGTCACTGTCACTAGTGGGGTACCTCAGGGGTCAGTACTGGAGGGTCACTGTCACTAGTGGGGTACCTCAGGGGTCAGTACTGGAGGGTCACTGTCACTAGTGGGGTACCTCAGGGGTCAGTACTGGAGGGGTCACTGTCACTAGTGGGGTACCTCAGGGGTCAGTACTGGAGGGGTCACTGTCACTAGTGGGGTACCTCAGGGGTCAGTACTGGAGGGGTCACTGTCACTAGTGGGGTACCTCAGGGGTCAGTACTGGAGGGGTCACTGTCACTAGTGGGGGTACCTCAGGGGTCAGTACTGGAGGGTCACTGTCACTAGTGGGGTACCTCAGGGGTCAGTACTGGAGGGTCACTGTCACTAGTGGGGTACCTCAGGGGTCAGTACTGGAGGGTCACTGTCACTAGTGGGGTACCTCAGGGGTCAGTACTGGAGGGTCACTGTCACTAGTGGGGTACCTCAGGGGTCAGTACTGGAGGGTCACTGTCACTAGTGGGGTACCTCAGGGGTCAGTACTGGAGGGTCACTGTCACTAGTGGGGTACCTCAGGGGTCAGTACTGGAGGGGTCACTGTCACTAGTGGGGTACCTCAGGGGTCAGTACTGGAGGGGTCACTGTCACTAGTGGGGTACCTCAGGGGTCAGTACTGGAGGGGTCACTGTCACTAGTGGGGTACCTCAGGGGTCAGTACTGGAGGGGTCACTGTCACTAGTGGGGGTACCTCAGGGGTCAGTACTGGAGGGGTCACTGTCACTAGTGGGGTACCTCAGGGGTCAGTACTGGAGGGGTCACTGTCACTAGTGGGGTACCTCAGGGGTCAGTACTGGAGGGGTCACTGTCACTAGTGGGGTACCTCAGGGGTCAGTACTGGAGGGTCACTGTCACTAGTGGGGTACCTCAGGGGTCAGTACTGGAGGGGTCACTGTCACTAGTGGGGGTACCTCAGGGGTCAGTACTGGAGGGTCACTGTCACTAGTGGGGGTACCTCAGGGGTCAGTACTGGAGGGGTCACTGTCACTAGTGGGGTACCTCAGGGGTCAGTACTGGAGGGTCACTGTCACTAGTGGGGTACCTCAGGGGTCAGTACTGGAGGGGTCACTGTCACTAGTGGGGTACCTCAGGGGTCAGTACTGGAGGGGTCACTGTCACTAGTGGGGTACCTCAGGGGTCAGTACTGGAGGGGTCACTGTCACTAGTGGGGTACCTCAGGGATCAGTACTGGAGGGGTCACTGTCACTAGTGGGGTACCTCAGGGGTCAGTACTGGAGGGGTCACTGTCACTAGTGGGGTACCTCAGGGGTCAGTACTGGAGGGGTCAGTGTCACTAGTGGGGTACCTCAGGGGTCAGTACTGGAGGGGTCACTGTCACTAGTGGGGTACCTCAGGGGTCAGTAGTTATGCATTATTAGTGCCCCACACCGTGGTTTTTCCCTCTTAGTCCCCCCATACATTTAAACTTCTCATAGGGCACTTGCATTGGAGTCTATGATGAGGGGTTAAATGTCCGTGATCGGAATTACTGTGGGTTGCGGACATTAGCTATGGGTGTCTGCTATAGGAAGCAGGCAGCCATCCGTGGCTATGGCGCCCGCAGCGGGCGCCATCTTTAAACACACGCCTGATGAGTGGGTTAATAATGATATGTTCATCCCTTTCGATTGAGAGAACTTCCCCTAAGGCCTCATGCACACGACCGTTGTTTGATTCCGTGTCCGTTGTGCCGTTTTTTGTGATTTTATGCAGACCCATTGGTTTTCAATGGGTCCGTGGAAAACTCGGCATGCACCGTTTGTCCTCCGCGTCCGTGATTCCAGTCCGTCAAAAGAATATAACCTGTCCTATTCTTGTCCATGAAAAACGGTTCACGGACCCATTCAAGTCAACGGGACCGTGAAAAAATGCGGATGGCCATCCGTGTGTTATCCGCGTTCCGCGTCCGTTTTTTTTGCGGATCCCTTGGCAGGCACTTGGCAAAAATTGTCAGCCTGTCTTTTGGTAAAATCTTTTGGGTCATGTCCGCTAAAAAAAACGGATGACACACGGAAACACAACAGAAGGCAAAAACGGACACGGATCACTGAACAACGGAACCCCTTTTTGCGGACAGCATAAAAAAACGGTCGTGTGCATGAGGCCTAACTCCTGTTTATCAATATTCGGGTGGTATGGGATCTGTCCCTCGAGATCACGTAACTCTTGAGTGACCACCTCCAGAAACATGTCCAGAGGAGAGGCGTCGCTGACTGGGGGAGTCTGGGTGGATGGTAACCTGAGGTTGGTAAACGGAGCCTCTCCTAAATTCCTTTGTCCCTCTGGCCAGAGGTCTGCCAATAGTTGTACATCTACATGAACCCCCAATCCTCATTAGAATTCACATCAGAACCCCCTTCGGACCCCCCAACAGACATAAATCGAACAAATCAACTGACGTCTCCTGCTTCGGGCAGCGCCACCACTGAGGAGATGCACAGCGCTCTTCCTGCACTCACCGCTCCCTGGTCTTCTGCTGGCGCCACGCTGCACTGTGCCCTGATGTCGCACAGCGTCAGGTCATAGTGCGCTATGTCCATAATGGAAGCGCTCATTATTATTCACAAGACGCACTGACATTTTCCTTCCACTTTTGGGTAAAAAAAAGGGTCTTATGGAGTGAAAAAATATAGTAAATCAAAGAATATACAGTTGAAACCAGAAGTTTCCATCCACTATATAAAAAGACACATCTGCAGGTTCTTCTCAATATCTCACATGAAATCAGAATAAACCTTTCCCGTTTTAGGTCAGTTAGGATTACCATAATTGTTATTATTTGCCAAATGCCAGAATAATGAGAGAGAGAGAATGTTTTCAGGCATTTTTATTACTTTCTGCAAAGTTTCCATACACTAAGATCACTATGCCTTTAAACCATTCTGGACGGCCCATATGATGATGTCATGTGTTGGAAGCTTCTGTTAGCTTCGCCACACGGGGGAGCCGGAGCATACCCAGAAGAGCGCGCTTCCGGTAATACAAGCTCTCAGATGCCTGGTCAGGACTCACCACAGCATCTGAAATGTTAAATGTCCGCAACCGGCATTATTTGCTGGGGTCTGATGGGGGCTGATCTGAGACTGGGGGGTCTGATAGGAGGCTGGGGGGTCTGATCTGAGGCTGGAAGGCCTATTGGGGATCTGATCTGAGGCTGGGGTTCTAATAGGAGGCTGATCTGAGGCTGGGGGGTCTAATAGGAGGCTGATCTGAGGCTGGGGAGTCTAATAGGAGGCTGATCTGAGGCTGGGGGGTCTGATAGGAGGCTGATCTGAGGCTGGGGGTCTGATAGGAGGCTGATCTGAGGCTGGGGGGTCTGATTGGGTTTGATCTGAGGCTGGGAGGTCTGATAGGAGGCTGATCTGAGGCTGGGGGTCTGATGGGGGTGTGATCTGAGGCTGGGGGGTCTGATGAGGGTCTGGTCTGAGGCTGGGGGTCTGATGGGGTGTTATCTGAGCCTGGGGGTGTGATCTAAGGCTGGGGAAGGTCTGATGAGGGTCTAGTCTGAGGATGGGGGTCTGATGCAAGGCTGGGGAGGGTCTGATCTGAGGCTGATGTAGGGACAAAGGCATGGACAGTGGCAGGCAGAGTGAAAGCTGGGTGGGCCCCTCTCTGGACCCCTCTGGGTTTAGCTTGGCTGCCATTAATGCCAAATAAAGAACTAAATATGTAACATTCTCAACTTAAACATTATCCTGCCATATGTGGTCAATATGGCGCCTGTACTGTATGTAATATCTGTATAGTGCAGGAGTTATTTTGTGCTGCAAAAATACGGCGCTCTAGATTTTTTAAATTGAAGCGTTTGATGAATAGCGCACCTCGTGGCCCCGTCTGACGTCAACCACATCGAGCTCACGAGATACGGTAAAGTCACTGGTTTCCAAGACGTGATGTTCCGCGCTCCGCGATCTGTGCATCTCCCCTTCCTGGCACCCTACTACCAACCTACGACCAGGGGCATGTCCGTCCTGGCCCCGGGGTCGCAGATATAAACCTGACTTATTGATGTCGGAGGGATCTGATTGATCTGGGCAATGGTTGGGACCCCACAGAGAGGTCTCTCCTGTTAAATAAGCTGGAGGCCTGCTTGAGTTCTCTGCTATCTGACAGCAGATGGCTGCACTCCGTTACCCTGTGTTTATACCTGTGTACGGACAATAAAGTTGAATCAAATGAAATTATAATTTCCACATTCCTCACAAAACGCAATTTCTGGATCTTACCCGAGTCACTTATATGTTTGACCAAATATAGACGTCAAATCTTTAAGTTGATAATTTTGTACGGCCCCTGAACGAGGTTACAAATACCCGAATGGCCCTCGCCCCCCCTCCCCTCCCCGAAGATCTGCTCTGAAGTCCTTATTATACTTCATGGTAAAGCCAGCAAAGTCCCAGGATGGGGCTGCCATAGATGTCCGGACCAGGCCGCAGCCACGGGGGAGCGCAGTGTGAACAGCACTTCAATACGTAGTGTAGGAATGAACCGCCAAACTCATCGACTCGTACTGCAGCGCGTATTTCTTCCCCTTCATAAAACTGGTCCAGTTATCCGTTATTATGTGAAATCAGAGGACTACAACTCCCAGCATGTCCAGCCTGTTATTATGTGATATCAGAGGACATTACGGGAGAAGGTAGAAGAGGACAGGATTACAACTCCCAGCATGTCCAGCCTGTTATGTGATATCAGAGGACATTCCAGGGGAGGTAAGAGAGGAGAGGACTACAACTCCCAGCATGTCCAGCCTGTTATTATGTGATATCAGAGGACATTACGGCAGAAGGTAGAAGAGGAGAAGACTACAACTCCCAGCATGTCCAGCCTGTTATTATGTGATATCAGAGGACATTACGGGAGAAGGTAGAAGATGAGAGGACTACAACTCCCAGCATGTCTAGCCTGTTATTATGTGATACCAGAGGACATTACCGGAGGAGGTAGAAGAGGAGAGGACTACAACTCCCAGCATGTCCAGCCTGTCATTATGTGATATCAGAAGACATTACAGGAGGAGGTAGAAGAAGAGAGGACTACAACTCCCAGCATGTCCAGCCTGTTAGTATATGATATTAGAGGACATTCCAGGGGGTGGTAAGAGAGGAGAGGACTACAACTCCCAGTCTGTAGAGATTTTCAGATTTCTTCTTTTCCAGGTCTTCACAGTTTCCTCATTATTACTTCTCTTCATCCTTGTTCAGCTCCGCCCCTTCACTGATCACATGATAGTGACGTCAATACAGGTCCTTCATGAACACATAGCTTCAACATTGCTGAGCTCCGCCCCCTCAGGTCACATGACATTATCACAGGTTCTTTACTACCACAAACATTGTGCTCTGCTACACTCCGCCCCTCTGGCACTGATCACATGACGATAATGTCACCTAAGGTCCCTTCGCCATCTTTCTCCATGGAGAAGCTGCCCCCTGCCGCCGTGATGGAGGCTCCCCTCTCAGGTAACGGGCTGTGGATGGGTCTGGTCAGGGCTGACACTGCTGGACGTGCGGGGAGATTCCTGGCGGCTCCGCCCCCTCACGTGACTTGACATTATCGCAGGTTATTGGCTACTTCTTCCCCTGTGTAAAGCTGAGCTCCGCCCCTTCCTGCTCTGGTCACATGACATCACCACAGGTCCTTCTGCCTTCTTTCTCCATGCAGAAGCTGCCCCCGGCCGCCATGATGGAGGCTCCCCTCCCAGGTAACGGGCTGTGGATGGGTCTGGTCAGGGCTGACATTGCGGGATGTGCGGGGAGATTCATGGCGGCTCAGGCCCCTCCCCCCGGGGAGAGATGACATCTGGGGAGATTTATCCGGAAATCACCGGGAGGAAGGACCCTCCATGGGAGTGCTGTGCAGGGGGCGTGTCCTCCATGGAAGCACGGTGCAGGGGGCGTGTCCTCCATGGGAGCACTGTGCAGTGGGCGTGTCCTCCATGTAAAAGTTGGTCAGTGGTCAACAAGTGGGTTCAACTCTGATATGGGGGGCGCTCTCCTCCCTCTATGGGGGATCAGTCCTGATATTGGGGGGCGCTCTCCTCCCTCTATGGGGGTTCAGCCCTGATATCGGGGGGCGCTCTCCTCCCTCTATGTAGGTTCAGTCCTGATATCGGGGGGTGCTCTCCTCCCTCTATGGGGGTTCAGCCCTGATATCGGGGGGTGCTCTCCTCCCTCTATGGGGGTTCAGTCCTGATATCGGGGGGTGCTCTCCTCCCTCTATGGGGGTTCAGCCCTGATATCGGGCGCTCTCCTCCTCTATGGGGTTCAGTCCTGATATCGGGGTGCTCTCCTCCCTCTATGGGGGTTCAGTCCTGATATCGGGGTGCTCTCCTCCTCTATGGGGGTTCAGCCCTGATATCGGGGTGCTCTCCTCCTCTATGGGGGTTCAGTCCTGATATCGGGGCGCTCTCCTCCTCTATGGGGGTTCAGTCCTGATATCGGGCGCTCTCCTCCCTCTATGGGGGTTCAGTCCTGATATCGGGGCGCTCTCCTCCCTCTATGGGGGTTCAGTCCTGATATCGGGGTGCTCTCCTCCCTCTATGGGGGTTCAGTCCTGATATCGGGGCGCTCTCCTCCTCTATGGGGGTTCAGTCCTGATATCGGGCGCTCTCCTCCCTCTATGGGGGTTCAGTCCTGATATCGGGGCGCTCTCCTCCCTCTATGCAGGTTCAGTCCTGATATCGGGGCGCTCCTCTCTCTATGGGGTTCAGTCCTGATATCGGGGCGCTCTCCTCCCTCTATGGGGTTCAGTCCTGATATCGGGCGCTCTCCTCCCTCTATGGGGGTTCAGTCCTGATATCGGGGGGTGCTCTCCTCTCTCTATGGGGGTTCAGCCCTGATATCGGGGGTGCTCTCCTCCCTCTATGGGGGTTCAGCCCTGATATCGGGGGGCGCTCTCCTCCCTCTATGGGGATCAGTCCTGATATCGGGGGCGCTCTCCTCCCTCTATGGGGTTCAGCCCTGATATCGGGGGGCGCTCTCCTCCCTCTATGGGGTTCAGCCCTGATATCGGGGGGCGCTCTCCTCCCTCTATGGGGGTTCAGCCCTGATATCGGGGGGCGCTCTCCTCCCTCTATGGAGGATCAGTCCTGATATCGGGGGGCGCTCTCCTTCCTCTATGGGGGTTCAGTCCCAGAAATTCTCCTGGAAACCATAAAATGTCCGGTGAATCTGCGGCTCATAAACTGCTGCCGGCTGCCCATAGACTTCCCGGCTGCTGACTGCCGCACCCCAATCATCCGGACACTCGGGGCAGCGGGTAAACTCCACCCTAATCACCCGCAGGTTCCTGCTCTCCTCTGCCGCATTTCAGCGCTCAGTATTGTATTCAGTCTGTGTGTTATCTCCTATAGGTTCTGACTCCAGGAGGAGAAGTCCCCCCGAGAGATGTCCCCGTCCTCTGTATTCCCAGGACTGTCCAGAGGAGAAGCCCCCAGAGAACCATCAGGTAGATGGAGCTGAAGTCTCCCCAGAATCTGACCAGAAAGGGATTGACCCAAAGACCATTTTACATTTCTCTTCTTTAGGATGAAAATCTGATGGATATTAAGGCTGAGGTTAAAGATGAAGAAGAGGAGACGGATTTATGGGGCGATCAGCAGTGTAAGGAGGGGGGCTGTCATGGGTCACCTGACTACTACTCCCATCATCTCATCATCACATGTAATAATCTCTCCTGTCCCTGTGGTGTTTCCTACAGATGGACTCATAGAAGGAAATCCCCCCGAGAGATGTCCCCGTCCTCTGTATTCCCAGGACTGTCCAGAGGAGAAGCCCCCAGAGAACCATCAGGTAGATGGAGCTGAGCCCTATACACATCTATATAGGGGGGTCCTGCAGTCATAAAGGGGTCATAGATTGTGGGGGTCTCTTCTGTGGATCTGTTACATCCCCCCCCCCCCTCCAGGACGGCTCCTGACCATGAGATGATCCTCCTCCCACCAGGCAGGGACAGGGAGGGTAAAGCATCTTCTCCTCGGTGTCTTCCTGTCCTTCCAGGTGGGAGAGGACATCATCTTCACATGGCAGCAGGTGCGGTTCATTCAGACTTACCCTGGGCTCTTTGGTGTAATGGAGCCGCCGCAGTCCTTTCTTCCCTGCTCCTCTGGAGCACCAGTGATGAGGAGCCTCTCTGAGGCACCAGTGGAGGTGAGGAGCCTCTCTGAGGCACCAGTGGAGGTGAGGAGCCTCTCTGAGGCACCAGTGGAGGTGAGGAGCCTCTCTGAGGCACCAGTGGAGGTGAGGAGCCTCTCTGAGGCACAGCGGTGACTGGACACTCATGGACTCCCTCCAGTCTTCTGCTCCGCTGCCTGAGAGTCTCTGCTCCGGGGGTGACGTCAGCAGGGTCTGGAGGCTTGGCGCCCACTTGATGCCCCTTCTGATGCTGGTGCGGCTGTGATGGGCTGGAGATTCTGGCTCCAGTGTGACGGTGACAGCCCTGGACTCTGGGCTGTGGACATCCGGTTTGCTGTGATGTGCGGATCCTGGTGTACGTGGCGGCAGTGAGTGCGGTGTATGTGCAGCGCTGGGGTGTACAGAGGACTCCTGGGGTAATGGGCCGTTTTCTGCAGGGTCCTTTCCTTCTCTCTGGTGATAAGGAAGCGTCCAGTGAGTCTCGGTCAGCGCAGGAGCCGCGTTCTCCTAAATGCCGGATCTGTTCTGGTAAATTACTAAATGTGAGGAGGACGTGGTGTCAGAAGAAGGAACTTAAAGTGAAGGACCTCGTCCACCCGGAAGATCTCTCCGCTGTGGTTTCCTCATCTACACCGACTCCGTCCACAGAGAAATAGGAGGCTCCTCTACCGCTTTCTCCTCTTCTTCCTCAGAATGTGATAAGGATTTTCGGTTTTCCCTCTTTCATTAATGATTTATCTGGTGATGGTTCGGAATATAAAAAACACTGTTTATTTCCTCTGAAGATGCTAAGCTCATGGACATGCAGAGGACGGCGCATGAGGGAATGCTGTATATCCAGTCCATCCATCATGACAGCACCGCTGGACGTTCTACCCCTTTAAGGCTGGGGCTGGATCGGGGGCCCTGCCTTTCCTTGCTACCGCCCCTCTGGGCAGAGGTCCGCTAGCTTTCCCTAAACCCACCTGGCGGTATGCTGCCTCTGAGCCTATAGATGTGTTCTCTGGCCTGGATTCGAATGGGGGTGCGTGGCTCGTCTTCTTCCTTTCTACCCTATGTGGCTATGCCAGCACCTCCCGTTGTGGTCTGGCCTGTTCCTGAGGGCTCATGCGCACAAACGTATTTTCTGTCCGCATCCAATCCGCATTTTTTGTGGGTCTCATTCACCGTGTGCTGTCCCCTTCCATATGTCCCTTCCATAGCATCAGCAAAAATATAGAACATGTCCTGTTCTCATCCGCATTAGGGACAAAGATAGGCTGTTCTGTTAGGGGCCGAACGTTCCGCAAAATGCGGCATGCACACGGCCGGTATTTGTGTTTTTGGACGGCAAAACAAGCTACAGTCATGTGCGTGGTCCCTCATGAAGGGAGTGATGCAGCGGTGGGGGTTACCTCACTGCAGGTGGCATTGGGATTATGGAGCTCAGATCCTCGGTGGGCCTCAGCCGGACCGTTCTATGAGCGCCAGAAGCAGTCAGCAGCTTGAATTGGTGATTTCCTTCTCCTTACTAACACTCTGTGTGGGATACAGGGGTTGGCTGAAGTGAGATAAGTGGACCACGCATGACACGACGGTTAAGTGGACCACGCATGACACGGCGGTTAAGTAGACCACGTGTGTAGTTTGATTGCTTTGAGAGTTGTTATTTATCTCTTGACTATTTTCTAGCATTCTGCTCTGGGTTGCGGGGTGAAATCTCGTCCAGGTCTCGCAGCCTGTTTGTAGGTTAGTGGGAATTAATTACGCTGCTGGGACTGTGTATTGAACTACTTGTGTAGCTCACTTCTTGGCGCTCAGCCGGCTGCCCCACAGCTATGAACTTGCCTCTGTACTTGATTTATTGACAAATTAGCTGGTGGCTCTGCCTGGCCTCTTGCCTGTGCCTGGTAATGTCGACTACGTATCCCATTTATCTAATGTACAAGTGTGTTCCCTAGATGTTCCTAGATACTGAACTGTGTAACGGAGCGCCTGCCACCCCGACTGGGTGCCTCCGTAGACCGAGGCTCCTAGTGCTCGCCAAGGACCATCAGCACTGCACTCGACACCAGAACCACCACAGACCCCACGAACCGCCGCAGCTTGATTTGGGGTTTCGCCGTACTTCACCCACCCTGGACCCAAGGCCGGGCTCCAGCTTCCAGTGGGTGAACCTCTCCTTAGTCCAGAGAGCGATACAGGAACAGGAACAGCTCTCATAAGAGCGAGGGAATATACTCTGGAGAGTATAATGATTATAGCAATCCCCAGAGTGTAGTTCTCCAATCCCCCAAACATGAGCCCAGACTTCATGAAGGGTAGAACAGGACCCTTTAATGACAGCCAGCACTCACAATTTATACAGATCCACAGGCCAGGGGCACACCCCCTCTGCCTGGGATACAGTGAACTAAGACAATGGACTAACTCAGTATATATATACAGTTCAAGAGGTCTACCAACATACCGTAATCAAACATGAACAGCAAACAGACATCCTCCCCAAGTATCTTAATGAAGGAATAGGGAGAGAGGAGACACGTGTGATGGGATGATCTCCTGAGTGTATCATAGGGTGATCTACTCATCTCCACCAGAGTCAGCCACCCTAATCCCATCACTAACACAATAGCACAAGCTACAAATAAACTAACACATTCATTGAGAGTCTCAGTGCGGAGTTAACCCTTTTTGTGTTGCTGGATTCACCCCCTGCACTTTTAATGGATAAAAGTAAAGACGTGGCCTATAAACCTCACACATAAATCAGGGTCCATACTTCCTTGTAACCCCAAGAGATCTCATTGGGGTCTCCATGGTTCTGGGTCCATAGTCCGTAGGAAGGAGGCTAGCCCTCAGGCTTCTCCAGCAGCCCCAGTGATGGTTCAGTCCGTCACAAACTGATATTCTGCATTTCCCCCTCTTTTTGTGCCCACGCCATGCCTCCCAGTCTCTG
Source organism: Bufotes viridis (assembly GCA_033119425.1). Lineage (NCBI taxonomy): Eukaryota > Metazoa > Chordata > Amphibia > Anura > Bufonidae > Bufotes > Bufotes viridis. Next base: position 2,343,448 of record CM065592.1, read on the forward strand.
CTGCGGCTCTCCAAGCAGTGCAGATTTCCACGAGCAAGCGTTGAGACCAGGAGATTCAGCCCCTGCTCAGTTGGAATCTGCTCTACTTGGAGAGCAGCAACAGATCCACTGCGCATGCACTGAGACTGGGAGGCATGGTGCAGGGGCATGAAGACAGAGCTAGGGAAATTGTCCAGGAACAGTGCCTGCTCCTGCATGGATAGAGAGGGTAGATTCCTCTCTAGGAAGGAGACTAGATGCTGCATCCGCTTTATTGAGGCCTAACTCATCAGCGCCGTCCGCGGTCAGGTCTGTGGAGTCACTGTTATAAGGTAATGCTCCTGAAGATGAGAAGGAAATATCCCCTTGATAAAAAGAAGAATTCCGACCCCTCAGAGCAATGAGTCCAGAGATCCTGGGGGGTTCCTCCAATCCCTGGGAGCTGAGAACCTTAGAACACGGGGGCAGCATTCCCTATGGGGAAACCTTCCCCACTGCCCCTATAGTTCACATCTGCTTCAGGAAGGAGGTTACATGACAGCCCTGGATTTTCAAGATGAATATGTCTATATCCCAGTCCCTCCGTTCCATCAATAATATGTGAGGACTGCAGTATACGGGATGTATTAAGGGAGAACTGCATCGCCTCAATCCCCAGCTCTGACCTTCCGGAATGTCCATAGAAGTTGTGTAGGGCAGCACTCAGAACCGGTTTAAAGGGACTCGTCCTTGGAATGCATCAGCCTTGTCATGACCTGAGATCCTTCTTGGTCCTCAGATCGGTAAAAGTCAGCAAGTTGACAGCAGCATATCCGAAACGTGAATTTTATTCACAGACTAGTGGTTCCAACATGTGCAAAAGTATCTCCAGAAAGTGCAACGTTTCGACCAATGCTTGACAAAGACCATTTGCTGGTCGAAACGTTGCACTGGATGCTTCCAGAATATCCAGTAATTAAAGGGGTTGTTGTGTCGCTTCAGTAAGTGGCATTCATCATGTAGATGCAGTTAATACCAGCCACTTTCTAATGTATTGTCATTCTCCATATTGCTTCCTTTTCATTTTTCCATCACATTATACACGGCTCATTTCCATGGTTACGACCACCCTGCAATCAATAAGCAGTGGCCATGCTTGCAAACTATAGGAAAAGGCGCCAGCCTATGGACGCTCCCACCAGAGAGACTGATGCTCTTGTCCTATATTGTGCAAGCACGACCACCACTGATGGATTGCAGGGTCGTCGTAACCATGGAAATGAGCCTGTATAATGGGATGGAAAAATGAAGCAATATGGAGAATCACAATACATTAGGAAGTGCCTGGTATTGACTTTCAGTCAAGAGAAGGTTTAATAATAATAGGATTATGACAGAATATTTGAATGAAGAGTGAAAGATACCAGAAGAGAGAGAGTGAAGATTTTGGTTAGGTGAGAGCCGGAGAGATAGACTGGAGGAGGTGTGAGGGAGTAGGGTCAGTAGGGCATGTGGTAGGGCAAGTAGGAGAGAGGAGCCTGGAGACTAATTCTTCTGTGACTGGGTTGAATGTGGAGAGTGAATCAGAGGAGATGTGGGTGGAAAATGGATTGATGATAATTAGAGGCAGAATATTTTCAGTTTTCTCTCAGCACGGAGGTCTGTACTAGGCATTTGCACTTTTGGACAGCGGAGGGAGTGAAAAGTGCCAAAGAGTTTTTTTTAGATAATTGGACAATGAGGAGATCAGGGTCGTGAAATAGTTCTATTTGGAGAGGTAAGGGGCTGAGTTAACAGTTGTCAACATATGCTGCATAACTTACAAAATTACAAATCTTTGAAAAAAAATTATTTGCATCGGCATTTCCCATAACTTTATTTTTTATTTTTGTCTCACTTAGGGAAGTGATTTAAAGTTTTTGTGTTTTTATTTTTAAACTTTCAAATTTCTTTATTTGCAATTCTTTTGTTCTTTTAGGGAATTGATACTGGTAATCTTGTGATCACGTGTCCCATAGACTGCAATAGAATGCTATTATAGTTTATGGGATTCTGACATGCTGCCTCAGACATAGCTTCGTAGGCCTGAGAACCTTCACAAGGTTCTGCAATTTTGCCACCAGGGCTTCCATCCGAGGGAGACCATTCCCTCTATCTAATCCCACAGATGCTTTAGTTGCAATGACAGGGATTGGCATTATTGCTGTTCCCAGTCACTGCTGACGGGTGTCAGCTGTATCATACCGGCAGCACCAAGCCAAGGTTATTGTAATTTGTACTGTAAAAAAACATTTCCCAAACTCTGGTAACTTTTTTTACAGTACAAATTAATTTATAAAGTTATTGCAGACTTCGTTAAGCAATAACTTCAGCTCATCGGAGCCAATACATTCTAATACTGTACGGAGCCCCTGCTCCGTACAGTATTATAACGAAATTTTATGGCAATCGGCTTCGGATCTTTTGGACCCTTAATCACAGTGATCATACTGACCCGGAGAATGAAGGGAACAGGTCAGTTTTATATATAGGGAGCACTGTAAATACAAACCCCATAAAACTATATAAATGTGGTATCACTGTAATCGTACTGACCCAGAGAATGAAGGGAGCAGGTCAGTTTTATCTCATAGGGAACGCTGTAAATACAAACCCATAAAACTATATAAATGTGGTATCACTGTAATCGTACTGACCCAGAGAATGAGGAGAGCAGGTCAGTTTTATTTCATAGAGAACACTGTAAATACAAAACCCATAAAACTATATAAATGTGGTATCTCTGTAATCGTACTGACCCGGAGAATGAAGGGAACAGGTCAGTTTTATCTCATAGGGAACACTGTAAAAACAAAACCCATAAACTATATAAATGTGGTATCACTGTAATCGTACTGACCCGGAGAATGAAGAGAACAGGTCAGTTTTATCTCATAGGGAACGCTGTAAATACAAAACCCATAAAACTATATAAATGTGGTATCTCTGTAATCGTACTGACCCGGAGAATGAAGAGAACAGGTCAGTTTTATCTCATAGGGAACACTGTAAATACAAAACCCATAAAACTATATAAATGTGGTATCTCTGTAATCGTACTGACCCGGAGAATGAAGGGAACAGGTCAGTTTTATCTCATAGGGAACACTGTAAATACAAAACCCATAAAACTATATAAATGTGGTATCACTGTAATCGTACTGACCCGGAGAATGAAGGGAACAGGTCAGTTTTATCTCATAGGGAACGCTGTAAAAACAAAACCCATAAAACTATATAAATGTGGTATCACTGTAATCGTACTGACCCGGAGAATGAAGGGAACAGGTCAGTTTTATCTCATAGGGAACGCTGTAAAAACAAAACCCATAAAACTATATAAATGTGGTATCACTGTAATCGTACTGACCCGGAGAATGAAGAGAACAGGTCAGTTTTATCTCATAGGGAACGCTGTAAATACAAACCCCATAAAACTATATAAATGTGGTATCACTGTAATCGTACTGACCCGGAGAATGAAGAGAACAGGTCAGTTTTATCTCATAGGGAACGCTGTAAATACAAACCCCATAAACTATATAAATGTGGTATCTCTGTAATCGTACTGACCCAGAGAATGAGGGGAACAGGTCAGTTTTATCTCATAGGGAACACTGTAAAGACAAAACCTATAAAACTATATAAATGTGGTATCACTGTAATCGTACTGACCCGGACAGTGAAGGGAACGGGTCAGTTTTATCTCATAGGGAACGCTGTAAATACAAACCCCATAAACTATATAAATGTGGTATCTCTGTAATCATACTGACCCGGAGAATGAAGAGAACAGGTCAGTTTTATCTCATAGGGAACGCTGTAAAAACAAAACCCATAAACTATATAAATGTGGTATCACTCTAATCGTACTGATCCGGAGAATGAAGAGAACAGGTCAGTTTTATCTCATAGGGAACGGTGTAAATACAAAACCCATAAAACTATATAAATGTGATATCACTGTAATCGTACTGACCCGGAGAATGAAGGGAACAGGTCAGTTTTATCTCATAGGGAACACTGTAAAAACAAACCCCCATAATACTATATAAATGTGGTATCACTGTAATCGTACTGACCCAGAGAATGAAGAGAACAGGTCAGTTTTATCTCATAGGGAACGCTGTAAATACAAAACCCATAAAACTATATAAATGTGGTATCACTGTAATCGTACTGACCCGGAGAATGAAGGGAACAGGTCAGTTTTATCTCATAGGGAACACTGTAAAAACAAAACCCATAAAACTATATAAATGTGGTATCACTGTAATCGTACTGACCCGGAGAATGAAGGGAACAGGTCAGTTTTATCTCATAGGGAACACTGTAAAAACAAAACCCATAAAACTATATAAATGTGGTATCTCTGTAATCGTACTGACCCGGAGAATGAAGGAAACAGGTCAGTTTTATCTCATAGGGAACGCTGTAAATACAAAACCCATAAAACTATATAAATGTGGTATCACTGTAATCGTACTGACCCGGAGAATGAAGAGAACAGGTCAGTTTTATCTCATAGGGAACGCTGTAAAAACAAAACCCATAAAACTATATAAATGTGGTATCACTGTAATCGTACTGACCCGGAGAATGAAGAGAACAGGTCAGTTTTATCTCATAGGGAACGCTGTAAATACAAACCCCATAAAACTATATAAATGTGGTATCACTGTAATCGTACTGACCCGGAGAATGAAGGGAACAGGTCAGTTTTATCTCATAGGGAACGCTGTAAATACAAACCCCATAAAACTATATAAATGTGGTATCTCTGTAATCGTACTGACCCGGAGAATGAAGAGAACAGGTCAGTTTTATCTCATAGGGAACGCTGTAAATACAAAACCCATAAAACTATATAAATGTGGTATCACTGTAATCGTACTGACCCGGAGAATGAAGAGAACAGGTCAGTTTTATCTCATAGGGAACGCTGTAAAACAAAACCCATAAAACTATATAAATGTGGTATCACTGTAATCGTACTGACCCGGAGAATGAAGAGAACAGGTCAGTTTTATCTCATAGGGAACGCTGTAAATACAAAACCCATAAAACTATATAAATGTGGTATCACTGTAATCGTACTGACCCGGAGAATGAAGGGAACAGGTCAGTTTTATCTCATAGGGAACGCTGTAAATACAAACCCCATAAAACTATATAAATGTGGTATCACTGTAATCGTACTGACCCGGAGAATGAAGAGAACAGGTCAGTTTTATCTCATAGGGAACGCTGTAAATACAAAACCCATAAAACTATATAAATGTGGTATCACTGTAATCGTACTGACCCGGAGAATGAAGAGAACAGGTCAGTTTTATCTCATAGGGAACGCTGTAAAAACAAAACCCATAAAACTATATAAATGTGGTATCACTGTAATCGTACTGACCCGGAGAATGAAGGGAACAGGTCAGTTTTATCTCATAGGGAACGCTGTAAAAACAAAACCCATAAAACTATATAAATGTGGTATCACTGTAATCGTACTGACCCGGAGAATGAAGAGAACAGGTCAGTTTTATCTCATAGGGAACGCTGTAAAAACAAAACCCATAAAACTATATAAATGTGGTATCACTGTAATCGTACTGACCCGGAGAATGAAGGGAACAGGTCAGTTTTATCTCATAGGGAACACTGTAAAAACAAAACCCATAAAACTATATAAATGTGGTATCACTGTAATCGTACTGACCCAGAGAATGAAGGGAACAGGTCAGTTTTATCTCATAGGGAACACTGTAAAAACAAAACCCATAAAACTATATAAATGTGGTATCACTGTAATCGTACTGACCCGGAGAATGAAGGGAACAGGTCAGTTTTATCTCATAGGGAACACTGTAAAAACAAAACCCATAAAACTATATAAATGTGGTATCTCTGTAATCATACTGACCCGGAGAATGAAGGAAACAGGTCAGTTTTATCTCATAGGGAACGCTGTAAATACAAAACCCATAAACTATATAAATGTGGGATCACTGTAATCGTACTGACCCGGAGAATGAATAGAACAGGTCAGTTTTATCTCATAGGGAACGCTGGAAAAACAGAACCCATAAAACTATATAAATGTGGTTTCACTGTAATCGTACTGACCCGGACAGTGAAGGGAACGGGTCAGTTTTATCTCATAGGGAACGCTGTAAATACAAACCCCATAAACTATATAAATGTGGTATCACTGTAATCGTACTGACCCGGAGAATGAAGGGAACGGGTCAGTTTTATCTCAGGGAACGCTGTAAATACAAACCCCATAAAATTATATAAATGTGGTATCTCTGTAATCGTACTGACCCAGAGAATGAATAGAACAGGTCAGTTTTATCTCATAGGGAACGCTGTAAAAACAAAACCCATAAAACTATATAAATGTGGTATCACTGTAATCGTACTGACCCGGAGAATGAAAAGAACCGGTCAGTTTTATCTCATAGGGAACGCTGTAAAAACAAAACCCATAAAACTATATAAATGTGGTATCACTGTAATCGTACTGACCCGGAGAATGAAGGGAACAGGTCAGTTTTATCTCATAGGGAACTCTGTAAAACCAAACCCATAAAACTATATAAATATGGTATCACTGTAATCGTACTGACCCGGAGAATGAAGAGAACAGGTCAGTTTTATCTCATAGGGAACACTGTAAAAACAAAACCCATAAAACTATATAAATGTGGTATCACTGTAATCGTACTGACCCGGAGAATGAAGGGAACAGGTCAGTTTTATCTCATAGGGAACACTGTAAAAACAAAACCCATAAAACTATATAAATGTGGTATCACTGTAATCGTACTGACCCGGAGAATGAAGAGAACAGGTCAGTTTTATCTCATAGGGAACGCTGTAAAAACAAAACCCATAAAACTATATAAATGTGGTATCACTGTAATCGTACTGACCCGGAGAATGAAGAGAACAGGTCAGTTTTATCTCATAGGGAACACTGTAAAAACAAAACCCATAAAACTATATAAATGTGGTATCACTGTAATCGTACTGACCCGGAGAATGAAGAGAACAGGTCAGTTTTATCTCATAGGGAACGCTGTAAAAACAGAACCCATAAAACTATATAAATGTGGTATCACTGTAATCGTACTGACCCGGAGAATGAAGGGAACAGGTCAGTTTTATCTCATAGGGAACACTGTAAAAACAAAACCCATAAAACTATATAAATGTGGTATCACTGTAATCATACTGACCCGGAGAATGAAGGGAACAGGTCAGTTTTATCTCATAGGGAACACTGTAAAAACAAAACCCATAAAACTATATAAATGTGGTATCACTGTAATCGTACTGACCCGGAGAATGAAGGGAACAGGTCAGTTTTATCTCATAGGGAACTCTGTAAAACCAAACCCATAAAACTATATAAATGTGGTATCACTGTAATCATACTGACCCGGAGAATGAAGACAACAGGTCAGTTTTATCTCATTGGGAATGCTGTAAAAACAAAACCCATAAAACTATATAAATGTGGTATCACTGTAATCGTACTGACCCGGAGAATGAGGGGAACAGGTCAGTTTTATCTCATAGGGAACGCTTTAAAAACAAACCTATAAAACTATATAAATGTGGTATCACTGTAATCGTACTGACCCGGAGAATGAAGAGAACAGGTCAGTTTTATCTCATAGGGAACGCTGTAAAAACAAAACCCATAAAACTATATAAATGTGGTATCTCTGTAATCGTACTGACCCGGAGATTGAAGAGAACAGGTCAGTTTTATCTCATAGGGAACACTGTAAAAACAAAACCCATAAAACTATATAAATGTGATATCACTGTAATCGTACTGACCCGGAGAATGAAGGGAACAGGTCAGTTTTATTTCATAGGGAACACTGTAAATACAAAACCCATAAAACTATATAAATGTGGTATCACTGTAATCGTACTGACCCGAAGAATGAAGGGAACAGGTCAGTTTTATCTCATAGGGAACACTGTAAAAACAAAACCCATAAAACTATATAAATGTGGTATCACTGTAATCGTACTGACCCGGAGAATGAAGGGAACAGGTCAGTTTTATCTCATAGGGAACGCTGTAAGAACAAAACCCATAAAACTATATAAATGTGGTATTTCTGTAATCGTACTGACCCGGAGAATGAAGAGAACAGGTCAGTTTTATCTCATAGAGAACACTGTAAATACAAAACCCATAAAACTATATAAATGTGGTATTTCTGTAATCGTACTGACCTGGAGAATGAAGAGAACAGGTCAGTTTTATCTCATAGGGAACACTGTAAATACAAAACCCATAAAACTATATAAATGTGGTATTTCTGTAATCGTACTGACCCGGAGAATGAAGAGAACAGGTCAGTTTTATCTCATAGAGAACACTGTAAATACAAAACCCATAAAACTATATAAATGTGGTATCACTGTAATCGTACTGACCCGGAGAATGAAGGGAACAGGTCAGTTTTATCTCATAGGGAACGCTGTAAAAACAAAACCATAAAACTATATAAATGTGGTATCACTGTAATCGTACTGACCCGGAGAATGAAGGGAACAGGTCAGTTTTATCTCATAGGGAGCGCTGTAAAAACAAAACCCATAAAACTATATAAATGTGGTATCTCTGTAATCGTACTGACCCGGAGAATGATTGGAACAGGTCAGTTTTATCTCATAGGGAACGCTGTAAAAACAAAACCATAAAACTATATAAATGTGGTATCACTGTAATCGTACTGACCCGGAGAATGAAGGGAACAGGTCTGTTTTATATCATAGAGAACGGTGTAAAAACAAAACCCATAAAACTATATAAATGTGGTATCACTGTAATCGTACTGACCCGGAGAATGAAGGGAACAGGTCAGTTTTATCTCATAGAGAACGCTGTAAAAACAAAACCCATAAAACTATATAAATGTGGTATTTATTTTTTAAGTATTATATATAACCATTGCTGTATTGCTGTAATCATACAGCAAAATGAAACCCATGGAACTTTGGCAGAATTGTCATATATAATTATCCCATTAGAAGGTACAATTTGTCTCACAAAGAACAATCCCTCATATGGTTATGTACTGTAAAGGCGCAGAGAGCTCCATAGTTTCCTCTTGTCACCGTTCTCACAGGGCTGCTATTACTCAGTGCTATATCTGTGCCTGATAAAGACTGAGGTGTTTATGAAAAACAAGAATAAATCATTTTTTGGGTTCAGTTCCCTCCACAGATTATAGTGTCCTCTGTATAGCGGTCTCTCCCCGCTACACCCGTACCTGTCACGTGCCACGTTTAATGCATTATTACATCCAGTGCTAAGGAATATGTCCCCCCCCCCACACACACCTCATGAAAGCTTCTAAGATTTCCATCACCAGGTGGAGTAGAATGGCGACTTGTGAATCCTACAAAACCATGGACAAGGAGCCGCCTGAGAAGTAAAAGCCCTCCGACTAGAGCTTCATCCACTACTTGGGCAGAGAGGATCTGCCTCCGCTGAACACGTTTGTAGGGCAGCAGATCGGGTTATTCCTCACACTTTTGTGAAACATTGTAGAGCGGATATTCATTCAACATGAGAATTAGCGTTTGGGGAGAAAGTCGGCACAATGTAACTTCCCAACCAAAAAATAATAAATAAATACAGAAGTTCTATTTAGGGTCTTTTGGGTTCAGAAGACCCTGAGAAGAATAAGCTTCTGGTCTCTGCTTGGTGGGGGAAGGATCATCTCATGGTCGGGTGTCGTCATGGAGGATCAATGAAAAAGAAATTACCAATAGGAATGATTGGCTTTCTTTTCTATTGTTTAGGATGAAAATCTGATGGATATTAAGGCTGAGGTTAAAGAAGAAGAGGAGACGGATTTATGGGGCGATCAGCAGGGTAAGGAGGGGGGCTGTCATGGGTCACCGTACTACTACTCCCATCATCTCATCATCACATGTAATAATCTCTCCTGTCCCTGTGTGTTTCCTACAGATGGACTCATAGAAGGAAATCCCCCCGAGAGATGTCCCCGTCCTCTGTATTCCCAGGACTGTCCAGAGGAGAAGCCCCCAGAGAACCATCAGGTAGACGGAGCTGAGCCCTATACACATCTATATAGGGGGGTCCTGCAGTCATATAGGGGTCATAGATGGTGGGGGTCTCTTATGTGGATCTGTTAGATTTCCCACCTGTCTGCTGTATTGTCCTGAATTGTTACAGATGACAAATCAGGGGGAAGATGTGACTGATATTAAAGTGGAGGATGAAGAAGAGCGGATGATGGGCGATCCCCCGTGTAAGAGTGAGGTGGAGGAGGACATTCCAGTCCATGTCACCACAGGTATGGGATCATGAATGGAGGAAGGGAATTGGGAGGTTTCTTAAAGGCTATGTACACCTTCAGGGGCAATTATTTTTCATGATGGCATTTCACTCATTTTGGGCTAAAAATCATATTGTCAGTTGGTCTTATATTGAGCCGTTCTGTCACAAAAGGTTAACTGTGTGACTGTGACTTTCACTTTGTGCCGTCATCTAATAAATCTTATCTCTAAATTACTAAAAGGTCATAAACACTTATTTAAGGCACATTCTAATCAGTAAGATAAATATTGAGCTATAATTGTTTATAAAGTCAGCGATAAGGAGCCATCAGCTGAGCTGCCTGACGGAACAGAGTGAAAATTCAGATCCTGCTACTAGATAAACTCAAGGCTGCACAAAGACAGGGATTACAATTTTTAATAAAGACCAATTGTAAAAATAATTTTTACCTCAAAATGGGTACAATGCAATAAGAAAAACTGTCCCCAAAGGTGTACATAGCCTGCACCTTAGAGATCCAGTAAAGAACCACTCCGGGCAGTGGCCCCTGTGTTATGTACAGGAGCGGAGGGAGCTGTGACTGCACATAGACATCCTCTCCAGGATCTTCTCTCCATCCTCTCATGGTCCAGGCTGGACACTCAGCTGAGCATCAGGTTTTGGGGGCCACCGGCTTCAATGAACGGCTGCACTAACGGCCAGGGTGTGGGAAATCTCAGTTCTAGCCTTGGCTCGGTAAATACCAGGGTGATAGGGGGCCGATGGTGGCAGGTCTTACAACCCTGAATCTGTAATACCAGACTGATGGCTTTATACTGACACAGGCTCTGAGACATGTAGTAATGGCTGTTATACCTCAGAGCTCCGAGTATGCATCAGTAGTATAGTAAGTCAGTCAGTTTTCCTATTGGTTTCTGGGAAAAAATATATGAAAAGTAGCACATCTCACTTCTGCTGGCATCAGATGGCTTAGGAAAGCTAATGAGAAACCCGGTTGGACATTGCCTGACTTACAATACTCACACATACTACACATTAACAATACTCACACATACTACACATTAACAATACTCACACATACTACACATTTTCGGTACCCCCCACACAACACATGCTTTTTTTCTTTCAGAAATGGCCGCCTAGCCAAAGTAATTACTTTTTTTTTACTTGCCATTAATTCCAGGCAGCTGTACACCTGAAAGGGGGTTCACATACATAACATAAAACACACGTGCATCAAGCATGAATTTATTACCAGACTGGTACAGTGGGGGAGAGGACCCTGACCATGAGGTCTTACAATCTACAAGGGCAGGAGACACTGGGTGAGGGTGAAGGCTGCTCATCTGGCTGTGTGCATGCTTATTAGAGGTGGTAGGCTTTCCCAAAGAGGTGGGAGGTAGTCAATGACATGCACTGGGGGTCTATTCCAGTGTCACTGTTTCTGTGAACCATCCCAATGTGAAAATACCTGTAATAGACAAAGGACGAACACTTCCACCTCAAAGAGTTCAACCGATACGATATTCATCACTAATTGTTCCGCCATTTTGTTAATTCTGTGAATTGTTCCTGTAAAGTTCTGTCGGGGCTGTGATCTCCACCCATTGGTGGTTTCCTGGATTGCCTAACTCTAACATCGTCTCCATCTGTGAAGCTTGTGACCCCCCTTTTCTGTCTTCATTATCCATATTTGCTTCTGATGATTCTATCCTCTGTATAGGTTAACAGTATCTGATCAGTGGTGGTCTGACACCTGAGACCCCCGCAGATCAGCTGTTTGAGAAGGCAGCGGCACTCGCAGTAGCTGAAGAGATATCTGCTTTTGTTATTTATATGCAAATGAGTAAGTTTGAGCACCATGGGGTGGGGCTGAATCCTTGGAGCACCTCTTTTATAACTCCCCTGTGCTGTGCTCATTGCAACCTCCCATTGATTGTCAGAGCTGTGTCATAGCATGATATCATATACACTACTTACAGCCTAGCAAGTACAGCATAACTGTCATCAGGACATCATTTTCCATAAATTTTAATTTCTTTCAAATTTTATTATGGGTTAAATGAGAGAGAAAATATTAACTGAGGAAAAATGTAAGTCTCTTAGAATTTGAACCTGAGACCCTCTATATGGAAGGCAAAACATTTGCCTTTTGGAAGTAGCTCTACCATGTTGAGAATGGTGGTTTTCTATACATATCACTGGTTTTATAGACACAAGATATGCCTGTGAAGAAACTGGTAATATGTATTATTATTAAAGTATGAATGCAGTGAGAGACTTTTGTGCACTTTTATGTTTATTGTCTGCATGACTTGCTGACACGTAAATCATTATACATTACAAAGTGGCATTGATGAATTCCTGAGATAACACAAACTGTTATATAGCAGTATCGATCAATCACCTCATAAGTCTGAGTGACTGTATACGGCCCTCTCTGCATATTATACATTTGTCCATCATCAATGGTAAGCCAACCATTTTAATTTTTTTCATTTTCTTTTTTGTTATATACCCAACAGGAAAGAAGCCGTATTCATGTTCAATATGTGGCAAATGCTTTATAAGTAATTCAGATCTTGTTAAACATGAGCGAAGTCACACAGGAGAGAAGCCGTATTCATGTTCAGAATGTGGGAAATGTTTCACCCAGAAAGCAACTCTTGTTAAACATAAAAGAATTCACACAGGAGAGAAGCCATTTTCATGTTCAGATTGTGAGAAATGTTTTACAAATCAGTCAGGTCTTGCTAGACATAAGAGAATTCACACAGGAGAGAGGCCTCATTCATGTTCAGAATGTGGTAAATGTTTCACAACTAAATCATATCTCCTTACACATTGGAGAATGCACACGGGAGAGAAGCCATATTCATGTCCAGAATGTGGGAAATGTTTTATAAATAAATCACATTTTGTTACTCATAAGAAATGTCACACAGGAGCTAAGCCTTATTCATGCTCAATATGTGGCAAGTGCTTTATAAGTAAATCACAGGTTGTTAAACATGAGAGAAGTCACACAGGAGAGAAGCCATATTTATGTTCAGAATGTGGGAAATGTTTTACCAAGAAATCAAATCTTGAGCAACATATGAGAATTCACACAGGAGAGAAACCATATTCATGTTCAGAATGTGGGAAATGCTTTACACAGAAACCAAGTCTTAAACAACATCAGAGAATTCACACAGGAGAGAAGCCATATTTATGTTCAGAATGTGGGAAATGTTTTATAAACAAAACATGTCTTGTTTTACATCAGAGAAGTCACACAGGAGAGAAGCCGTATTCATGCTCAGTATGTGGGAAATCCTTTACACACAAATCACAACTTGGTAAACATCACGTAATTCACACAGGAGAGAAAGCCTATTCATGTGCAGAATGTGGGAAATGCTTTAAAACAAAAAAAAGCCTTAGTCAACATCAGCGAATTCACATAGGCAAAAAGCTGTAGTCATGTTCAAATGTTGGAAATGTTTTATAAGTAAATTTGAAATTAAATTCTGAAACTCATCATAGAATTCACACAGAAGAAACCATAATCCTGTTGAGAATGTGGGAAATGTTATAACAGAAAAATAGGGCTTTATTTACTCTCCGAGCAATGACGATGAATTGTCCCGATGGACCTGGCTTCTTCTTACTGTATTCATACCTCCACTCACACTGCAGGAGAATCCAGAGGACATACTGTCAGGTCTCCTCATGGAGACATTTATGTATCATGTGGACAGCAATAATAAATTGAATTTACAGTAATGCACTGAGCATGGCGGATTACTGATCATCTTCGTTATCTTGCAGCGTTAGGGTCCTGAGTTTAAATCTGACCAAGGACAACATCTGCATGGAGTTTGTATGTTCTCCCTGTGTTTGTGTTGGGTTTCCTCCGGGTTTTCTGCTTTCCCCTTACACTCCACAAACATACTGTGAGGTCAAAGGGTTTGGCTGCTCTTTATTTTCAGAAAAGTGCTGGAAACATACAGTCACTAATAAAATGTCTTTAGAAGATCTGCTCTGAAGTCCTTATTATACTGTTGCCACTTTTGTTCTCCAACTGGTCTCACTGCTTGTATGGTTCTTCTGTCCTGGACATGGTTGGTGATGGAGGGGCATGTGACCAAACCAGTCTATCAGTGGCCTCCATTTAATAACACTATATATTAGCAAGGAGGAGGTATAATGAGGGTACTATAATGACCAGCATGTCCAGGATGTTATTTTGTGATATCAGAGGACATTACAGGAGGAGGTATAAGAGGAGAGGATTACAACTCCCAGCATGTCCAGCCTGTTATTGGTTGATATCAGAGGACATTACAGGAGGTATAAGAGGAGAGGACTACAACTTCCAGCATGCCCAGCCCGTTATTATGTGGTATCAGAGGACATCACAGGAGAAGGTAGAAGAGGAGAGGACTACAACTCCCAGCATGCCCAGCCCGTTATTATGTGGTATCAGAGGACATCAAGGGAGGAGGTAGAAGAGGAGAGGACTACAACTCCCAGCATGTCCAGCCTGTTATTATGTGATATCAGTGGACATTACAGGAGGAGAGGACTATAACTTCCAGCATGTCCAGATCGTTATTATGTGGTATCAGAGGACATCACAGGAGGAGGTAGAAGAGGAGAGGACTACAACTCCCAGCATGCCCAGTATGTTATGTGATATCAGAGGACATTACAGGACGAGAGGACTACAACTTCCAGCATGTCCAGCCCATTATTATGTGTTATCAGAGGACATTACAGGAGGTATAAGAGGAAAGGATTACAACTCCCAGACTGAAAAGTCACAGGTTTGATACACAGGTTATTAAATGGTCCATCTGCTTCTACAGACACACTGCACACTGGTATTGACAATTTACTTTGGTAATAATGCAATTTTTGCAGTAGTATTTTTGAACTACATGGTCTGTTGCAGTATTGGTCACTAACACCAATGTAACACTGCAATTATTGCAGTAAATGTGTTAGAACTTGTGTTGATATAGATAGCACAATTATTTGTAGATATCAGAGTAGGATTAAAACCCCTGACATTCTTGTGACTGGCCCATAAATGTATTAATGCCTTAAAACCAGAATACAAGGTCTGTCTAAACAAAACCAGGGGAGCAGAACAACTTCACTCAAAACATATTAACTCACCATAAACAGTATTGTACCAGTTAGGGTGTCCTCAGAGCCCTAGTCCTGGTGGAGCCATTCAAAAGTTCAGGTTGAGGATACCATGACCTGGAGTAGGGGTCATGTATCAAAAACCATACAGATTAGGATCCATCAAAGAAATACTGGACCTATTTTATAACTTGGCCGTGTGCTGCTCGGGATTTGAATTAGTCCATCCACAGGTGTTGTGATATAGATATCAAAATGGTTGTTGGAGTAGTCACCCCTCCCTTGACATTCCTGTAGTGGGTTATCATCGTCCATGCCCCAGACCAGAGAGCCCTATCCGAAAACCTAGAAAAAGCGTTAGGATTCTGCACAGCCATTAGAGGGGTCATGAGAAAGCTAGTGTCCTCTCCAGCCGAGGTCATAAACAAAACCCCTAAAATCCATTATATAGCAAAGAAATACGTGGCCCAACGCATTTTTGGGCAACGTGCTTCCTCATAAAAAATGTATCAAAGTTGATTTGATTACAACCCAGTAACGGGGAGCAATTAAAAAATCCACCCAATATTGCCATTACTACCTCGATGAATGCATCTGTGCGGGACATAACCGATTGGATGGAGGTAATACCAAGTTGCTAGGCAAGAAAAGATATCTGAATAGAAAGATTTTGAGGCAGAACGGCTGCAGCAGGTATTGTAAAATCCTGTTGTAAAAAACACACTAACATATTCCCGGCCTCTCTCCTGCATTATGGCTGCAGATCCATTTTTAAAACGTGTGCATTGTAGCAATCTCATTTCTTTGGGGATCAACTAGCTTGAGGAACTGGCTGAATGTTCGCATACCCCAACCGTCATGTAACAATGTATTAAGTTCTGTTTTTATCCCTGTTATTTTCCAAACTTTACTTTTGCTTTATATGTTTATCTCTGTATATTTTAGGTTGTATTTTCTTATGATAACCACATTTTTTTGTATGTACTGTCCTTTTTTATATTAAAACTTCACTTTAATTAGAGCCTTGTGTTAATGAAGCCACGACCTTAGAAGAAGTGTTACCAGTATTGGTGCATTGACCCCTGGGAACGCTAAAGAGCATCGTGAGTCTTGGTGTGTACTTGCTTATTGTCTTAGTCAAGGTGTCTCATCGGCCTGATATGACAAGTGGCGGTAGCTAAAATCGCTTAGATTTGGATGATGGAGAGCTGACAGCGGAAGGCCTAGCATGACCCTGTAAGTCGGGATTCTTGACAACAGGCATCACCTGGGTGAACGTCACCTCAATCAGGGGTTTGCAAGAGGGGGTAATTAAAGAACGTACCCCATACTGTCTCTAACCCATCCATGTTTGGTATGCACTTGTGCGGAACATTACCGGTTGGATGAAAGTTGTATAATGTCGCTATGATGGCCACAGGAAGAAGACAGATTCTGAGCCAAGCACTGACCTCCTAAAACTTGGCACACACTAGTCTCAGTCCTGACATCACAAGCAGCTGGGCTAGTGGGGGTACTTGCAGACCTTCTTAAGGTGTAGGTGTCGCGGTAGCAAGTTTTCATTTCTTTGTGGGACAACTCGTTTGATGAACTGGCCGACTGGCGATTTCAATTAGCACTGCTATATTCCATATTCGTTAATTTTGTTAATTCTAGCAAGCTGACCCATTATAAACCCAGCTCTAAGTTGAAATTGCAATGCGATTAATATAACTTGAAGTCATCGCATTGCGATTTCTACTTAGACCTGGTTTACTATGGTTGGCTTGGAAGAATTAGCAAAGATGACGAATGTATTCGTCATATTCCTCAAAACGAAGATAACGAAGTATTCTACATCTTCGTTTTTGCTCCATATTCGTCAACTTCGCTAATTCTAGCAATCAAATAGGAAGGTTGACTAAAGAGACAGCTGTGTTTAATTCGCTATGCGATTATATTACTTTGCTTTTTTTTAAAATATATAGAATAATTATAATAATTATCAAGTATTATAATTATTCTATTTATTTTAAAAAAAAGCAAAGTAATATAATCGCACAGCGAATTAAACACAGCTGTCTCTATAGTCAACTTTCCTATTTGATTGCTAGAATTAGTGAAGTTGACAAATATAGAGCAAAAACGAGGATAAAGAATATTTAGTTATCGTCGTTTTAAGGAATATGATGAATACATTCGTCATCTTCGCTAATTCTAGATATCAAACCCATAGGAAAGTTGCCTAAAGTCAATATCGCAATACGCGATTATTTAAATCGCATATTAATCGCGATAACTAGAATAATGACGAATATTTGTTTTCGACGAATATGAGATGAATATTCTAGCGAATATTCGCGAATTTCGTTAAAATCGAATATGGCACCTCCCGCTCATCACTAGTAACCACACCACCAGCGGAAAGTCTTGTTATGGACTCGAAAGCACCAGTTCCCAGAATAGTATGGATACTTTTATACCAACAGATGGGCAAATGTGACCCTAACCTGTGAATGGAGTTTGTGTTAAAGTAACTCCAGGCAAAGTGAGAATTTGCAGAGTGCCAGACAGTGTGCAGAGCGCGTGGCTGAGAGAGAATACCAGCTGGAGTTAGCTTGGCTCCAGACGCGCAGTTCTCTACCATGTGTCCAGTGAGACAGTGACATTTAAACCCCATTTAAACGTGTGCCCGTTATTAACCAGATGATTGGAATCCTATTAGCCATAGCGCCGGAGGAAAGATCCATTGAGAATGCCCAATTCAACCCACACCTAGCAGAAGCCCAGGAGTCCCAGCTGGAGGAGGTATTTACTCCTTTCTTATCCACTTTTATAGGGAAACCTGGGAGAATCCAGCTCACAGTCCACAATGTGGACACTGGAGATCACCCTCTATTCGGCAATCAGCCTATCGAGTCTCCTTACCCTGGGTTCACACCTGAGCGTTTCTGAGACGCGCGTTTTCCGCGCATTTTTGTGCGCATTTTTGGCAATAGTAAACGCACGTTTTACGCGCGTTTGTGTCATTGACTGCAGTGTTGTCCAATGACCAAATATCCCTGTCTATATGAAGTTTGGCCAATCAGAGCTGGGGTTTGGCCTTTCCAGCATGTTGCAAATTCATAAACGCGCGTTCGAACGCGCGTTTTCAGTGTCAAAAATGCGCAATATACAAGCGTTGCGCATTCCCATTAAAGTCTATTGGCCAAAATGCGCGACAAACGCCCCAAAAAAAGCTCAAGTACTTGTTTATGCGTCGGGCGTTTTACAGCGCGTTCGAACGCGCTGTAAAACGCGCAAGTGTGAACTGAGGGTTAGAGGTGCGGGCTGACATGAAGAGAGAGATAGAGGAGATGTTAGATCTGGGTGTGATCAAGAAGTAGTGCATGAGCCTCACCTGTAGTCCTTATACCGAAGAAGGATCAGATGACCCGTTTTTGTGGGGACTACAGGAAATTGAATGCCATCACCGTGTTTGATGCTTACCCAATGCCCCACACATTTGAGTTACTGAATCAGCTCGCTAGTGCCAAGTACATCACGATTATGGACTTGTGTAGGGAATACTGGCAAATTCCAATGTCCAAAGAAGCCCAGGAGAGGTCTGCCTTCATCACTCATGTCACTCACATGTGATATTTTTATAGAGCCAGTTGTTACAGACGCGTCGATACCAAATATGTCATTTTTTTATTACTGCCCCCAACGGAGAGATAGAGGTGGAACCCCACCGACTGCAAAGAGAAGAGTGGACCTCCACTAATATCCGAGCTGTGAGAGCAGAGAAGAGCACGGCCCCCGACAGAGAGATGGTGAAGGAACCCCACCGACTGCAGAGAGAGGAGCGGACCTCCACTAATGTCCGAGCAGTGAGAGCGGAGAAGAGCACTGCCCCCAACAGAGATATAGAGGAAGAACTGCACCGACTGCAAAGAGGAGCGGACCTCCACTAATGGCTGAGCTGGGAGAGCGGAGAAGAACACTGCCCCCAACAGAGAGATGGAGGAGGAGACCACCGACTGCAGAGAGAGGAACGGACCTCCACTAATGGCCGAGCTCTGAGAGTGGAGAAGAGCACTGCCCCCAACAGAGAGATGGAGGAGGAGACCACCGACTGCAGAGAGAGGAGAGGATCTCCACTAATGGCCGAGCTGTGAGAGCGAAGAAGAGCACTGCCCCCAACAGAGAGATGGAGGAGGAGACCACCGACTGCAGAGAGGAGCGGACCTCCACTAATGGCCAAGCTGTGAGAGCGGAGAAGAGCACTACCCCCAACAGAGATATGGAGGAGAAACACCACCGACTACAGAGAGAGGAGCGGACCTCCACTAATGGCCGAGCTGTGAGAGCGGAGAAGAGCACTGCCCCCAACAGAGAGATGGAGGAGGAGACCACCGACTGCAGACAGAGGAGCGGATCTCCACTAATGGCCAAGCTGTGAGAGCGGAGAAGGGCATTGCTCTCAACAGAGAGATGGAGGAGGAGACCCACCGACTACAGAAAAGGGAGCGCACCTCCACTAATAGCCAAACGGTGAAGAGCACTGCCCCCAACAGAGAGATGGTAGAGGAACCCCACCGACTGCAGAGAAAGAAGCGGACCTCCACTAATGTCTGAGCTGTAAGAGCGGAGAAGAGCACTGCCCCCAACAGAGAGATGGAGGAGGAAACCACCGACTGCAGAGAGAGGAGCGGACCTCCACTAATGGCCGAGCTGTGAGAGCGGAGAAGAGCACTGCCCCCAACAGAGAGATGGAGGAGGAGACCACCGACTGCAGAGAGAGGAGCGGACCTCCACTAATGGCCGAGCTGTAAGAACAGAGAAGAGCACTGCCCCCAACAGAGAGATGGAGGAGGAACCCCATTGACTGCAGAGAAAGGAGCGGACCTCCACTAATGTCTGAGCTGTGAGAGCGGAGAAGAGCACTGCCCCCAACAGAGAGATGGAGGAGGTACCTCACCGACTGCAGAGAGAGGAGTGGACCTCCACTAATAGCCGAACTGTGAGAGCATAGAAGAGCACTGCCCCCAACAGAGATGGAGGAGAAACCCCACCGACTACAGAGAGGGGAGTGGACCTCCACTAATGGCCGAGTCGAGAAGAGCACTGCTCCCAACAGAGAGATGGAGGAGAAACACCACCGACTACAGAGAGAGGAGCGAACCTCCACTTATGGCACTGCTGTGAGAGCGAAGAAGAGCACTGTCCCCAACAGAAAGATGGAGAAGGAACCCAACAACTGCAGAGAGAAGAGCGGACCTCCATTAATGGCCGAGCTGTGAGAGTGCAGAAGAGCACTGCCCCCAACAGAGAGATGGAGGAGGAGACCACCGACTGCAGACAGAGGAGCGGATCTCCACTAATGGCCGAGCTGTGAGAGCGGAGAAGAGAATTAACCCACAACAAAAAGATGGAGGAGGAACTCCATCGACTGCAGAGAGGAGCGGACCTCCACTAATTGCCAAGCTGTGACAGAAGAGAAGAGCACTGCTCCAACAGAGAGATGCAGGAGGAGACCACCGACTGCAAAGAGAAGCGGACCTCCACTAATTGCCAAGCTGTTATAATAGAGAAGAGCACTGACCCCAACAGAAGTATGGAAATGGAAACCCAGCACCTACAGAGAAAGGATCGGACTTCCTTTAATGGAAGAGCTGTGAGACCGGAGAAAAACAGTGCCCTTGTAGCAATCGGGACTGCAGAGGCAGTGTGTGAGTCTGGAGGCCTGATGGGTGTAGTAGTTGGTACTCACGTTTCTGCAGCTCCCTGGACTGGTGTACAGTGATGGGAAGGAAGGCACGAATTCCTTGTGGTGTTGAGGGATCTCCTACCAGATGTTGGTGGAGGTGCCCTTAATTGTACAGGGTTTTAAGTTCAGGGAAGGCAAGGTCCCTGAGGTTCATGATGCCAGGACCCTTGGGTGAAAATGAGGTGGTAGAAACGAAGAGGAGTCACGTTGTATAAATAACTGGATCATTTACTGATCATCACTTGCCTTGAGGTAGATGTACAGGTTCATGGACATGGCAGAGGTAGTTATAATCCATATAAAGCACAATACACTTATGCTGCAATTCCAGGTAACAGGCTCAGGTGAGGCACTAACAGGCTCAGGTGAGGCACTAACAGGCTCAGGTGAGGCACTAACAGGCTCAGGTGAAAATTGTTAAGATGGTCGACCATTTTGGCCGTATGGGTGTCATTGATGACCAGATGCAGACCTTCCTTCCTTATTAATCATTCGCCTGTCACCCCTGTATGATATATGCTTCCCAAAGTGCATAAAACTCTGATAGATCCCCGGGCCGCCCGATTGTGGCTTCGGTGGATTCAGTCTTATCTCCCTTATCTATTGTGCTGGAAAAAATATTGACACCATTGATTCCTTTTTGTTGGATACATCACACTTCTTGAAAACTATCAAAGATCCCCATTGTGTTCCTTCTGATAGCTGGCTGCTAACTATAGACAGTACGAAAGGTGGATAGACTGGCTCGGGTGGTTCCAGAAGAAATGGACTCACCGTACCTCAGTCCAAAAAAAACACTAATGGAGGCGCCACTCCCAGAAGGATATAGATAGAGACGTAAGAGTTGATAAGGGGTGTAATCCTCGTAACTGGAGGATGATATCTACACCAGGTGTGCTGGAGAGATATTTCAGATTTGCTCTGTTGTTAGTTTGAGGTATAGGTACTCACTTCACAGGGGGGGTAGACACAGGATAAAGCTCAAGACACCTGTGGCTAACTGCCCCCCTGGCCAGGATCGCGTATCTGGTGGTAATAATTGATGGCAGCCCAAACTGGAGGCTTCTGATCAATATAGTTTATTTTGGTAAAAACAGAATCACTCAACCTCTGTTTTTCTTTTTTTAACTTCTCTCAACTATAGACGTTGTCAGCCTTTACACATCGATTGAGCATCAGGGTGGTATAAGGGCAGTGGACGCTTTATTGCAAGCAAGTGACTATTCGGATCTGGAACAGGAATATTTGAGAACTATTTCATGTTTGAGGATACATACTACCTGCAGCGACAGGGGACTGCAATGGGGTCTAATGTGGCCCCGCCCTACGCTAACGCATTTATGTCATCCACTGAGGAGTCACATGTTTACAATACTGAGCAGTTTCCCAATATCCTAATATGGAAAAGATTTATTGATGACATATTTTGCGTGTCTGTGGGGCCACATGGGGCCCTCCAGTCCTTCTTTATATACCTGAATGGAGTAAGTGATGGTTTAAAATTCACAATGACCTCTGATCAACATATTTTTTGGGACACTTCTGTAACAAAAGACGATTTTGGTTTTGTAGCCACTGATTTATTCAAAAAAGAAACTGATGGGAACAGTATCCTCCATTACACCAGTGCTTCACTTAAAGGGATACCCAAATCTCAGTTTCAAAGGGTGACACGTGTGGTATCCGATTCTGTTGTACGGAATGCTAGATTGGAAGAAATGACAAAGAGATTCATGGATAGGGGTTCCCAAATCCATTTTGGATAGGGCTAAGCTTCATGTACAAACCCATATGACCAGTGATAAGATAAAACCCCTCAAACAACAGAGGATAACATTTATACATAAATATCACCCTAATACTGCTGACAAAATAGTGAGACGACATTGGCATCCATCCTGGAGTGGAGCAACTTCGACATCCTCCATTGATTTGTACTAAAAAGACTCCCAGTTTTAGGGATCAACTTGTACATGATGATCTGGGAGGAAAAAGGGAGACAGTTAAAGGGAACCTGTCACCGGGATTTTGTGTACAGAGCCGAGGTCATGGGCTGCTAGATGGCCGCTAGCACATCTGTAATATCCAGTCCCCATAGCTCTGTGTGCTTTTATTGTGTAAAAAAAAAACGATTTGATACATATGCAAATTAACCTGAGATGAGTCCTGTCCCTGGACTTATCTCAGGGACAGGACTCATCTCAGGTTAATTTGCATATGTATCAAATCGTTTTTTTTTTACACAATAAAAGCACACAGAGCTATGGGGACTGGATATTGTGGATGTGCTAGCGGCCATCTAGCAGCTCATGTCCTCCGCTCTGTACACAAAATCCCGGTGACAGGTTCCCTTTAAACAGAGTACAGTGAAGAAGGGGACAGATCCGTGTCTCCAATGTTTTCAATCTTCTCACGTTATCAAGGGATCCGAATTCCATCATCCTCACACTGGTCAAACTTTTAAAATAAAAGGTTTTTACACCGGTGAGTCCACAAATGTCATATACTTGATAAAATGTCCTTGCGGCTTATTGTATATAGGTGAGACAATGCAGACAGTGAGAGACAGAATAGGCAAAGTCCACGATCAGGACAAAAAATCTTTTATTGCCAATTCCCTATCATTTTGATAAATACAAACATTCTGTGTCACAACTGAGATTTCAGGTTAAAAGACCTAGGAGTGGCGGAGACAGAAAACACTCCTGTTACGTAGAGAGGCATACTGGATCCACACACTAAATACAATGCAGCCTAAGGGGTTAAATCGTGACTATGAATAATTATAAATATTGGAGTTGATTGATACGTTTATTTCCTTTACCCTAGGTACACACCTAAGCGTTTTACAGCGCATTCAAACGCGCTGTAAAACGCACAACATGTGAAAAGCCATGCTTCCCTATGGGCATGGTTCACATTTGGGCGTTTTACAGCGCGTTCAGTTTGAACGCGCTGAAAAACGCCAAATGCTGTCGCTTCAGCATGAGCTTCTTTGGGGCGTTTTAATGCGCCTATGGACCATGCTGAAATAGGGGTGAATCACTGAATTGCACGTATGATGCGCGTTTCTTAGTTGCAAAAACACGCATCCAAAAACGCGCGTAAAACGCGCTTCATACGTGCGATTCAGAAACGCTTAGGTGTGTTCCCAGCCTTATAGACTTCGTCATCACGTTGATCCTCTCTGTGAACAACGATATCTGTCTCGTGGTTTATACGTAAGAGGTCGTAATCCTATTGCTGGTTTGTTTACTATGGTTTGATAATGAAACTTAGTCACTGATTTGTGTTTGGTTAATTGCCGCCCACTGCTGGGCGTGATGGCGTTACTTGCGTCTGATCTGTCCCACTCTTTATAAAGTACGGTATTCACATGTATTAGCTAATGACTGAGAAAGGCTTATAGCCGAAACATGGTGATATAATAAAAAAAACACTTAGTATGTAATAGTGAATCTGGATGGCACATCCTCAGGACTATGCTCCTGATATAACGACTGTCCTGCAGCATAATTACCTGGCATCTCAGCCCAATTTGTAATACATTCTATGCTGTGCATAAGAGGCATTGGTATACAGTTTGATCAAAAAGCATAGGCCCACTTACCACGACAAGGTTGCCTCTTCAAGTGGGAACCTACTCTAACTTTGGCGCAGCACTGTGCAGCGACCACCGGCTCCCCAGGACCGCGCCAGCAGAGGGCAAGGCCCGGTAGCCACACAGCACCCCCACTGTGCAGCAAAGCCACCCTGGCTTCGGGCCCCACCACTCCACCAGCACAGGACCAAGGCAGCAATGGCCGCCTCACCTAGCTGCACCATGTGAACGGGTGCAAAGAGTTCACCCGCTACTAGGTCCCGTCGTCTGCTGGTGCGGTGCTTGGGCGCTGGTGGTCGCCGCGCACTGCTGCGCCATAATTGGAGTCGGTCCCCACTTGTAGAGGCAACCTTGTCGTGGTAAGTGGGCCTATGCTTTTTGATCAAACTGTATACTAATGCCTCATTTATGCACAGCATAGAATATATTACAAATTGGGCTGAGATGCCAGGTAATTATGTTGAAGGACAGTCGTTATATCAAAAGCATAGTCCTGAGGATGTGCGATACAGATTCACTCATATATGCTAGACTGATAAAAAAAAACACGACTGAAGCAAGATTTGGATGCCGGGATTTTCTCATACATTTCACCTGGAGATTGCTTCTTCCCGCTGCAACCTGTAGTTCGATCGAGTGCCGACTGGATTCTTTTGGATTATCTCCTAGCAGGGTCAGTGCCTGATTAGGCTGACCATCAGTTTCTCCAGGATTGCTCTTTTGTTGCCTTCTGGGGGTACGGCAATTTCTTTTTACATGGCCAGGTTTACCACAATTGTAGCACTCAATTTCCTTTTTACTTGGTCTGTAACTGGACTCCTGGCCAACAAATTTTACAGGGATTTTCTTTATGTCTAGCTCCAGACCCTTTGCAGCAGCAATTGACTGAGGTAATGGTGTGCCCCACCATTCAGGCTTGCATGCTTTCAGCTTAGCCTGGAGGGCGGGTCGTAGACCTTCCATGAAGGCAGATGTCAACAGTTTTTTCCCCATGGGACCTGCTTGGTCCCAGCCCATATCAGTCCAAATGGTTCTCAGTCCGGCAGCATATATCTCTGCTGTCTCCTGTGGACCCTGAACCACATTCTTCAAACTTTCGGCACTCTCATTCTCTTTATTCTGAGCCCAGTCTGTGAACTGACAGCAATATTTAAATCCAGACTGATGGGTCTTCTCCTAGTCGTCTACTGCTAGACCAGCGGGTCTGACCACACGTTCAAGCAAGTAAGTATCAACCAATTGGCACTGTGCTTCTCCTAGTTTCAAATCTGCCCAAGTTGATATATATGTGGACTGGATCTGTTGTAACATCCTAGCGGTAGGCATGGTTCTCATTAATGGGTCAGGTAATCTGGTCAAAAGTCCTAGTTGGTCTTTAGGGCTCCAGGGATGATATTCTGAGGCAGCGACAATAAGGCAGTCCTCCTGTCTCTGAAGCACTTGGCTGAGCTGCTGCCCCATCAGAACTGTCAGCGGACCCGGGCATCACAGTCGGAGGGTTAGGAATGATCTGGGTCCTGGTTAACACAGGGTATATACCAGCGGGTGGCCTGTGTCTGGGTGCTTTGCAAACTCTACCACATTCTGTCCAGTCAGGAGTGGCTACATGCTGGAGGTCACTGGTGAGCTGTCTGTGAGTCAGGCCTTATGTTCCTGTAATCTGCCCACTGGCCCCTGGTATTGCCCAAACGGCACAGGTAGGTGAGTGGTAGGGCCTCGGCTACTTTAGAGACCTTGGCGCGCTGCCCGATTTTAAGACATGTCCTTCTAGTAGGATATGTCGAACTAACCTCTTAATTTAACATCAGTGTAAAGGGTTTAGTATTATCGCAGAGCGCACCTGCCTTTGCTTTTGTTTAGTCTTTGATTGTTCTTCACATCCACATAATTGTTACCTAATGTAGGATGGTTATTGTGGTACTTGTAGTCCGTTGCTGGCATCTTCCATTGTATGCATTTTTTTGCTGTTGATTGCCATAAGCAACGTACTACAAGTGCAGGATATGCTCCCCTATATATATGCACAACCGCATGTGGGTTGGAGCATGTCCTGCCTGTTTAACACCACGTTTTCTAATGGTTTGTCCAGTCAGGAGTCCCACAAACCCTACACGTCCACCCTTCAGGTCCATTACTTGCAGTCCTCGGGGGGCTGAAGGATATGGTGGCGGTACGGGAAGGGTTGGTGGTATGTCAGCTGTTCTGTGAGTCACGTCAGTTTCGTCAGTCCTTTGTTTCTGCGTATACAACAATCTTCCCTTCACAACTTCTCCTCTCCATCCCTCAGTCTCTGCCTCACGTGCAACTTTGATCTAAGTATCAACTACTTCTTCACATCCATGATCCTTAATCCAACCACTATGGGTTCTCTGAAATTTCTCCCAGACTTACAGATTCAAGCTACCATGTTTCATACCTGCCTTTTTCAACACCTTATCAACATTCTTCATTCCATATTTCTCTCCCATTTCTTAAACCAAAGTCTTTGCTGAAATAGTTTAGAGACGGCTCCACCGATCTGTGATTGGACTATGGTGCTCAATACCCAAATGGTGTGAGCTTCCAAACACCACAGAAATAAAAGTAAAATAATAATGTCAGAGTATGGCACTCAACTTATCTGGAATTATGCAGACATCAAACGCTATTCCAAGTATATATGTCATTTATTAAAACACATAATAATATTACAAAAAGTGTGGGTAAAAATAAAAATAAAATAAAAAAATAAACCAAAAAAAAAATTCTTAAAAATCCAATAACTCGATTATACTAAAAAGTCAATTTTAAATATGTCATCGATGTATATGCATTTGGAATATATCCTTAATCGTGTAAGATCCACTCCAGGTAGTTACAACATTATGGGATATGAGGTATGTCCGTACCTAATTGAGCCAATTCCCCGTTGGTGTATTTTTCGGATGTTCTCTGAATGAGTGGTGGCGTTCCACCACAAATCTTACCTCCGTGGATTAGACAGTGTCGGTACCAGTAATCAGTTTCTTAACAATAAATCGACTCGAATCGACGATTTTGTCGGAGACGATTCAACATGACCGCTTTGCTTTAAATCGACGACCTTTCCCGGGCATTGATTCAGAAGAGACCACTCAGCTGACGATATCAAGCGGTATACTCTGCCATAGGTAACATCAGACCTTTAGCTCGCGGGGTCTATGGGTCCTGTCGAACTCCAGGAATACGTCTTTCTCCACTTCAAATTGCAGCGCTGCAAGGAGGCTTTTAAATTCTAGCCTCCTTGCAGCGCTGCGATTTGAAGTGGAGAAAGACGTATTCCTGGAGTTCGACAGGACCCATAGACCCCCGGGCTAATTAAAGGTCTGATGTTACCTATGGCAGAGTATACCGCTTGATATCGTCAGCTGAGTGGTCTCTTCTGAATTTGAAGAAGAGTATGTATGTTTGGATACATGTCTTTGTCACATATACTTCACAGTCCACTCAAAGCACAGGATGGCCTTGGATTTAGTTTGATGCACTTCCTTCTCCATAACTGCAGTTCAGCCACAACATCTTCAACACCACCCTCCATATCCTTTATATAAAATATAACTAAAGTCTTAAACTCCTCCAGTTCTTCCCCTTTCACAAAGACATCATCGGTTGAAGCTGGAAAAAGGGATGAAAATCCAGAGAGAACCTTCTTATGCTCTGAAAACTTACAATTCAGCTCTGCTATAAAACAGTCCAAAAATGGGATATGGACTGCCGGCCTAAAGTACTCTTCAGGACAACGGGTCATATAGTTTGGTCTATTTCTCTGAGTCGCTACCTGTCTTGGGACCAAGATTGTAATGTCCAGCTTCAGACAAATATCTGTTGCGGTTTGAAAAAGAGATTTAAAAGTTTCTGTAGCGTCAGCTCTCAGAACCTCCAATTCTTGTCTTGTGTCCTCAGCTACTTTCATTGCCTCTCTTAAACACAGAGACGTTCTTTAAAGGATTTTACTTAATGTTCGACCAAGTCCAAAAACCTTAGCGCTCACCAAAAGAGATATGATAAATTCACACTAGAACACAATAAAGAGTTTGCCTCTTTGGAGGTGTCTGATGAATCTTTTGGCCATCTGGATATAGTGGTCAATGCTTCTACCAATGGTTCAAGGAGTTCTAGGAAGTCAGAAACTGCATCGAATCTTTCAATCCATCGAGTTGCACAAAGACTTTTTAAAGATTTTGCAGCAGGTAGCACATTGCATCTTTCAATACATTGTATAAACACCGCTTTTCTTTTTGGATATTTACAAAAGTTGTGAGCAGCCCCTATGATCCCTAAGCAGTTCCTGATGGCTTGCACTTCACAAGATTTAGACACTGCTAAATTCAGAGAGTGCGCTGAACAGTGAACATAGAGCGCCGTGGAATGTTTTTCTCTAACTATGGCCTGTGCACCTTGTAGTTTTCCTGACATAGATGAAGCTCCATCTTAACCTTGGCCTCTTAAATATTGACAGTCGATTCCAAATGTGATTAAACTACTTAATAGTAAGGAAGCTAATCCTGTCATTCCTGTCAAATCAGTAACTGGAAGAAATTGCAGAAAGTCCTCTCTAAGAATGCTGGAATCCAAGTCAACATTCCGAACACAAAGAGAGGCCTGCTCGACGCCGCTGATATCTGCGGTCTCATCAAGTAGTACAGAAAAGCACTTTGATTTGTTAACTTTTTCAACAAGTTTGTTGAGAATTATTGTATTACATGCTTCAATAATTTCATTTTGTATAGTAGGGCTTGTGTACTTATCTCTTTGCCCAGGACCCTAAGACCGTTCTCAAGTCAGAATCTACATTAGCCCGGTATCTTAATATAGTTTCCTTCATTATGGTCCGGCAGCTCTGAGCAGTTGATCTGACCATGATCTCTATTTCCTCTTAAAGCCAGTTCTTGCCTACCACACAAAATTATTGTTTCAATTATAGGTATTCATTTCTTTCTGTTCTCCGCTGCTTTTCTCACGTTTTCTGTGACCAGCTGGTTTTTCACAGACTTGTCAGGTTTTTATACACAGTCAAAAAGCAATCAGCATCATGAATGCAATTTTGATGGTATTGGTTTGCAGAATGTTTTTCAAAATATTCAACTGCTTTTTTCCAATTGTCAAATTTTTTCTTACACAGAGAGGCAAGAGGTTGTGAGTAGAGATGAGCGAACATTTAAAAAAAGTCCGTTGTTCGGGGTTCGGGTGGTGGTTAATTGCGCATCCCGTTATGGATTCCACAATAGCGCATATGGAATCCATAAGGGGCGGCTGCCACCAACCCGAACTGTTGCACAGCCGAAGGACCTGGGGTGACGTCACTGTCATGTGATCAGTGCAGGGGCGTGGCTCAGCACGGGATCAAATCCAGCCCCTGCACTGATCACATGACAGTGACGTCACGCTCAGGTCCTTCAGCTGTTCTACAGTTCAGGTTGGTGGCAGCCGCCCCTTATGGATTCCATATGCGCTATTGTGGAATCCATAACGGGATGCGCAATTAACCACCACCCGAACCCGAACAACGGACTTTTTTTAAATGTTCGCTCATCTCTAGTTGTGAGTTTATTCCAGCTCCTGACTTGGAAAATGCTACACAGTATTTACAGAAAGCACCATCCTCAGCAGCAGAATAAGCTAACCACCTCCATCTAGTCAGCCACTGGTACTGGAATCTTAGATTTCGGCCCTTCCTGATAGTGTTTTGACACTGGAAATGAATAGGTTTCATCTGGGACCCACAGATTCCTTAGAATATCAAATCTTTCAGCATCCCCCATGTTGCCCTTTTTTTTTTACAAAACTATATATGTCATTCTTTAATGGAAGTGGTAAACATAAAGCCGTACTAGTTGATGCATTGCTTTCCTCTGTGCTTACTAAATCAGACTCAGTGGCAGACATAGAACTAGAGCTAGTTTGCTGGGAAGGTAAGATATTATGATTTTCATCTAGTGATTCCTCTCTAATAAATCTGAGCCTGCTTTGTTCTTTTTCCTGCTGCTGGCTTCATTGTGGTTCCTAACAGAACAAAAAAAATGGTCAACTTCTATTTTTAAACACAATTTGGGCGCAATAAATTGGCAATCCTAAATGCTAGCAACATAGATGATGGATGTGTAGTGACAGTCTATGGCCTGATGACATCACACGCTTGCTCTCTTGCATATAGGTTTCTGAAGCGCTGCGTTCATAAAGAGCTTTTGAATCAGGCCTCATGGACTTAGTGAGGTGTGACATCATGTGTGTGTGCGGGCAGTGGTCATACATGATACAACACTGTCTGCCCAAGACATGATGCCACCTGGAGGGACACTTCCGCATTGTTTTGTGGCGGTGGTCAGGAAAGCATGTGGTGCTGATGGAACAGGTTACACAGTGTATCGCGGTATACTGTATATTGTGCGGCTCTGTCAGAACACTTACAATTGCTTGGCTGGGCTGTTGGAGATCTCAGGCCGGGGCCAGGCGGACACCACTTACCTGCGGGTGAGGTGACGGGGTCGATGGAGGCTGGAGCAGCTGACGTGGTTTATCCTAATGAGAGACATTTCATTATGATCATTTGCAGGAGCCCCTCGTAGATGACCCCATATTAGTCCTCCCCCCCATAATAGCAAGCATAGAGTGCCCCAGTATAAAATTCCATGATTGTACAGAGCCCTCCATATAACATACCCCTATAGTGGCCACCTAATAATGTGCCCGAAAACTATACCGGCCTTAATGTCACATTACTCCCCCTTCCCAATGGCACATTTCTCCCACTCCATTGGCCTGGCAGGGCAGCAGAACATCCCCCCCCCCCATGGTACGTTTTTCCCGCCACTAGCCCCTCCATGATGGCTTTCAATGTCATTACTAGCTGTGACAGACAGATGCAGAAGTGGCACTCACTGACTCAGTAATACATTTGGACGGCCGATCTTAATGCAGGGATCTCAAGTCTCCCTGACGTTCATGGAGTCTCCCTCTATTAGATAGCGGCTCCCTGACGCCCGCATGTGAAACAGTGAGACAATATATCCCGGAAAGCCAGGTTTTCTCACAGTTACTCGGTGATAATGAGGGGTCTGTGCCTCCCACTCGCACCTGCGTCTCCTCTTAGCTTAATCATATACATAAATATGATAAAAAAATAAAAATAAACTCCCTGAAATGAGTTTTTGCAGGTTGGGATGTCTGTTAATGTGTTACTGAGTCAGTGAGTGTCAGTGCTGCGTCTGTCTGCCACAGCTAGTTACGACTCGCAGAGGGAGTAGTGGCAGGAAAAAAAACGTACCATGGGGGGAGATGTTCTGTTGTCAGCCCAGCCCCAGGCCCATGGAGGTGGAAAATGTGCCCGGCCGTGCTTGAAGCCTATCTTAGACATATAGGCATCAAGCAGGGGCACATTTTCCACCTCTGTGTGGGGCTGGGCTGGCAGCACAACATCTGACAACCCCCCCTACTATGGTGCATTTTTCCCGCCACTACTGGCCTCCATAATGGCAGTCGCAGCAAGTAGCCAACAAGCAGGGGTGCTGGGCCATAAAGGCATGATTCTGAAGCAGGGGTGCTGGGCCATAAAGGCATGATTCTGAAGCAGGGGTGCTGGGCCATAAAGGCATGATTCTGAAGCAGGGGTGCTGGGCCATAAAGGCATGATTCTGAAGCAGGGGTGCTGGGCCATAAAGGCATGATTCTGAAGCAGGGGTGCTGGGCCATAAAGGCATGATTCTGAAGCAGGGGTGCTGGGCCATAAAGGCATGATTCTGAAGCAGGGTGCTGGGCCATAAAGGCATGATTCTGAAGCAGGGGTGCTGGGCCATAAAGGCATGATTCTGAAGCAGGGTGCTGGGCCATAAAGGCATGATTCTGAAGCAGGGGTGCTGGGCCATAAAGGCATGATTCTGAAGCAGGGGTGCTGGGCCATAAAGGCATGATTCTGAAGCAGGGGTGCTGGGCCATAAAGGCATGATTCTGAAGCAGGGGTGCTGGGCCATAAAGGCATGATTCTGAAGCAGGGGTGCTGGGCCAGAAAGGCATGATTCTGAAGCAGGGGTGCTGGGCCATAAAGGCATGATTCTGAAGCAGGGTGCTGGGCCATAAAGGCATGATTCTGAAGCAGGGGTGCTGGGCCATAAAGGCATGATTCTGAAGCAGGGTGCTGGGCCATAAAGGCATGATTCTGAAGCAGGGGTGCTGGGCCATAAAGGCATGATTCTGAAGCAGGGGTGCTGGGCCATAAAGGCATGATTCTGAAGCAGGGGTGCTGGGCCATAAAGGCATGATTCTGAAGCAGGGGTGCTGGGCCATAAAGGCATGATTCTGAAGCAGGGGTGCTGGGCCATAAAGGCATGATTCTGAAGCAGGGGTGCTGGGCCATAAAGGCATGATTCTGAAGCAGGGGTGCTGGGCCATAAAGGCATGATTCTGAAGCAGGGGTGCTGGGCCATAAAGGCATGATTCTGAAGCAGGGGTGCTGGGCCATAAAGGCATGATTCTGAAGCAGGGGTGCTGGGCCATAAAGGCATGATTCTGAAGCAGGGTGCTGGGCCATAAAGGCATGATTCTGAAGCAGGGGTGCTGGGCCATAAAGGCATGATTCTGAAGCAGGGGTGCTGGGCCATAAAGGCATGATTCTGAAGCAGGGGTGCTGGGCCATAAAGGCATGATTCTGAAGCAGGGGTGCTGGGCCATAAAGGCATGATTCTGAAGCAGGGGTGCTGGGCCATAAAGGCATGATTCTGAAGCAGGGGTGCTGGGCCATAAAGGCATGATTCTGAAGCAGGGGTGCTGGGCCATAAAGGCATGATTCTGAAGCAGGGGTGCTGGGCCATAAAGGCATGATTCTGAAGCAGGGTGCTGGGCCATAAAGGCATGATTCTGAAGCAGGGGTGCTGGGCCATAAAGGCATGATTCTGAAGCAGGGGTGCTGGGCCATAAAGGCATGATTCTGAAGCAGGGGTGCTGGGCCATAAAGGCATGATTCTGAAGCAGGGTGCTGGGCCATAAAGGCATGATTCTGAAGCAGGGGTGCTGGGCCATAAAGGCATGATTCTGAAGCAGGGGTGCTGGGCCATAAAGGCATGATTCTGAAGCAGGGGTGCTGGGCCATAAAGGCATGATTCTGAAGCAGGGGTGCTGGGCCATAAAGGCATGATTCTGAAGCAGGGTGCTGGGCCATAAAGGCATGATTCTGAAGCAGGGGTGCTGGGCCATAAAGGCATGATTCTGAAGCAGGGGTGCTGGGCCATAAAGGCATGATTCTGAAGCAGGGGTGCTGGGCCATAAAGGCATGATTCTGAAGCAGGGTGCTGGGCCATAAAGGCATGATTCTGAAGCAGGGTGCTGGGCCATAAAGGCATGATTCTGAAGCAGGGGTGCTGGGCCATAAAGGCATGATTCTGAAGCAGGGGTGCTGGGCCATAAAGGCATGATTCTGAAGCAGGGGTGCTGGGCCATAAAGGCATGATTCTGAAGCAGGGGTGCTGGGCCATAAAGGCATGATTCTGAAGCAGGGGTGCTGGGCCATAAAGGCATGATTCTGAAGCAGGGGTGCTGGGCCATAAAGGCATGATTCTGAAGCAGGGTGCTGGGCCATAAAGGCATGATTCTGAAGCAGGGGTGCTGGGCCATAAAGGCATGATTCTGAAGCAGGGGTGCTGGGCCATAAAGGCATGATTCTGAAGCAGGGGTGCTGGGCCATAAAGGCATGATTCTGAAGCAGGGGTGCTGGGCCATAAAGGCATGATTCTGAAGCAGGGGAGCTGGGCCATAAAGGCATGATTCTGAAGCAAGCAGGGGTGCTGGGCCATAAAGGCATGATTCTGAAGCAGGGGAGCTGGGCCATAAAGGCATGATTCTGAAGCAGGGGTGCTGGGCCATAAAGGCATGATTCTGAAGCAGGGGTGCTGGGCACATTTTTCCCCTCATGGGCCTGGGTTTGCAGGCAGCACATCTCCTCCCCCGTCCCCTCTACTATCTGTGGTGCATTTTTCCCGCCAGTCTACCGGCCTCCATGATGGCAGCAGGGCAGGCACAGGCAGGCAGTGTGTGGAAGAAGTAGCACAGACACACAAGAAGATGTGCTGCAGCAGCAGCTTGCAGCCTAGCCTGGAATTGCGACAGAGACAGACAGAGGAGCAATATAGCTGCTAGCAGCACTGACATGCATTTATTTGCACTTTGCAGAAATCATCCATATTTCCATGTTGCATTGCATCATCCCCTAAAATAAATCACACAGACAGATCAGTCTTACTCTTGAAAAAATGGATCTCCCCCAGACTCCCCCCACACACAGACTCAGTGTGACAGTGTAAATGTCTTCTGAATTACTGAGCAGTGGCACTTACTAGTCTCCAGGCACTCAGGCAGGCAATGTGGGTGGCGCTGTCTCAGGCAGGGCTCTGTCACACTCAGTCAGCACTGGCCTGGGGCGTGGGGCAGGCAGGCGCAAGCACTGCAGGTGGCAGCTCTTCTGTCTTCTCTGCTCTTCTGGAAAAAAGACTGCCTGTGCACGCCGCCCGCACCACGTGACACTGACTGCAGCCTGCTCACTCACTGCCTGCCCTGGAATAGATTACTGCGCGCCGCACGGGCCCGGCCTGAGCCAGAGCCGCCTGACACAGAGCGGCAGCAGCAGCTGAGCCTGGGCAGCACTGCGGCAGGGCGCCGGCGCAATGCGCCCACACGCCGCATTAATAAAAATAAAAAAAAAGTGCAAATGGTCGGGGGGAGGGGGGAGGGGGTTTGAACCCCCCTATCCCCCCCTTATCTATGCCCCTGCTTCCCATATGATTATCGGAGTCCAAATCCAGTAAGGTTTTATGTGCGCACAGAGAAAACTGACACAGTCAAAATGGCGGAATCAAGTAGTCTGTTTATTGTTTCAAAACATACACTTCTTATAGCAAGTTTAGTGGATGTCATCCAAAGGCACAAGACAGCTCGCGTACGATGTCAGCAAAACCAAACTGAAGAAAAGTTATTATACAAGGTCATGAAACTGAAACTAAATGTTATTTTCAGGGAACAGGACACAGATAACGGGGGCAGGTGAGCGCCATGTCAGCATTCTGCAATTCTCCACCAAGACCCTTTGTACTCAGAGACAAAATGGATTCCCATCTCTCACAATGTCAAACTGTGATAAGGGAGTGAGGGAGCGGCTACCTTGGCCTTGTAGTTATCTATACACAGAAACTGCCATGTCTTTACAGCTGGCTCAGTCATTTTTCACATATGTACAAGATGGAGGACATATTTATACAAAATGAATTTTCATCCCTCACAACCTCAATGACCCTCGGGAAATGTTAAGATTTGGGATATCTACACTTTACAGGGGTCTCAGTGGTCTGGCCATGCTTGAAAGCATTCCTCACCGCAAGGGGTAGGTAGTAGTCAGATGTTGGGGGTAGTGATCCCCAGCCCCTGCTAGTGATAGTACAAACAGGGGAGGGGGATGTGTTTCTGGATATTTCTGATACTGGGGTAGTAGTCAGATGTTGGGGGTAGTGATCCCCAGCCCCTGCTAGTGATAGTACAAACAGGGGAGGGGGATGTGTTTCTGGATATTTCTGATACTGGGGTAGTAGTCAGATGTTGGGGGTAGTGAGAACATGCTGAAGCATTCTCTCCTCCTGGATTTTGGAACTTGGAACATCTGTAACGTCACCTGCAGCTTCCTGTGACCTCCAATAAACGGCTCACTGGTGACACCTCCCAGTGCTCAGGGACGATTTTGTGACAATCTACATGGAGGACAACTGCAAAAAAAGGGGTCAGTCAGCACATCCCAATGTGCAGGTGCACGCTGCCGTGGCTAGAAACAGCATCCCTGGATTTAATGGGGGCCGTTATGGCACCAAAAATGGTAAAAAGCAGAGTGGACCCAGCATGCATGTGGAACCTGCACTCCCTGAATTTTATGGTGGCCGTTATGGCACATAACAGGTAGTATTTAGTGTTAGGTTCCCGTCTTACAGAGATCGCCTTGACGCTTGGCAGACGGGCCCAGATCATTTTGTACAAAATGTATTTGCCAAGAATCTCTAATTTGCTAAATAAGCACAGCATCAGAACCGGAATGTTTTCTAGAATTACAGCATTATTGTACTTTATTTGTGTCTGCAGAGCGCTGCTGCATTGTCGGGTTACACTTTGGTCACTCGGTCTCTAAAAGGTTCACCATTAGAGATGAGCGAACATTAAAAAAAAGTCCGTTGTTCGGCGTTCGGGTTGTGGTAAGTCGCGCATCCCGTTATGGATTCCACTATAGCGGCATATGGAATCCATAAGGGGCGGCTGCCACCAACCCGAACTGTAGAACAGCTGAAGGACCTGGGGTGACGTCACTGTCATGTGATCAGTGCAGGGGGCTGGATTTGATCCCGTGCTGAGCCACGCCCCCTGCACTGATCACATGACAGTGACGTCACCCCAGGTTCTTCGGCTGTTCAACAGTTCGGGTTGGTGGCAGCCGCCCCTTATGGATTCCATATGCCGCTATAGTGGAATCCATAACGGGATGCGTGACTTACCACCACCCGAACGCCGAACAACGGACTTTTTTTTAATGTTCGCTCATCTCTATTCACCATCACTGTCATAGGTTCTCATCCTAGAAATAAAGCCCCGCCCTCTCCAGTCACATGACACTGATGTCTTCAAAGGTCCTTGACCACCTTTCTCTACTGCCGAGCTCCACCCCTTCCTGCTTTGGTCACATGATGGTAACATCATCACAGGTCCTTCACCACATCTCATCTTACTACTGAGCTCCGCCCCTTCCTCGCTGATCACATGACTGTAACTTCATCATAGGACCTTTACCAATAGTTTTCTACTGCAATGCTCAGCTCCACCCCTTCTGATCACATGATAGTGACATCACAAAGGTCCTGCACACACTTCACTGCCCTACTGAGCTCCTCCTCTTCCTGCTTTGGTCACATGACAGTGATGTCACCGCAGGTCCTGGAGCTCACTGCTGTGTGGTCGAGGATGAGGGATGTTAGTTGTGGGCGGGGCCAGAGAAGGATCTTCCCCTGGCCGCAGTGATGGAGGCTCCCCTCCCAGGTAACAGGAGCTGTGGATGGGTCTGGTCAGGGCTGACACTGCTGGATGTGCGGGGAGATTCCTGGAGGATCTCAGAGGATTCTCCGCCTAGACCCAGGATCTTCTGCCACCTGTGGACACAGTTCACACTCTGTGGTTCATGTTTGTACTTGTCATTGTACTGCATGTGACCACTGCCAAGGAGACGTGTCCGTGTACTGCATGTGACCACTGCCAAGGAGACGTGTCCGTGTACTGCATGTGACCACTACTGAGGAGACGTGTCCGTGTACTGCATGTGACCACTACCGAGGAGACGTGTCCGTGTACTGCATGTGACCACTACTGAGGAGACGTGTCCGTGTACTGCATGTGACCACCCCTGAGGAGACGTGTCCGTGTACTGCATGTGACCACCCCTGAGGAGACGTGTCCGTGTACTGCATGTGACCAACGCCGATGAGACGTGTCCGTGTACTGCATGTGACCACCACCGAGGAGACGTGTCCGTGTACTGCATGTGACCACCCCCGAGGAGACGTGTCCGTGTACTGCATGTGACCACCCCCGATGAGACGTGTCCGTGTACTGCATGTGACCACCCCCGAGGAGACGTGTCCGTGTACTGCATGTGACCACCCCGAGGAGACGTGTCCATGTACTGCATGTGACCACTCCGAGGAGACGTGTCCGTGTACTGCATGTGACCACTCCCGAGGAGACGTGTCCGTGTACTGCATGTGACCACCCCCGAGGAGACGTGTCCATGTTACTGCATGTGACCGCTGAGGAGACGTGTCCGTGTACTGCATGTGACCACCCCCGAGGAGACGTGTCCGTGTACTGCATGTGACCACTACCGAGGAGACGTGTCCGTGTTACTGCATGTGACCACCCCTGAGGAGACGTGTTCGTGTACTGCATGTGACCACTACCGAGGAGACGTGTCCGTGTACTGCATGTGACCACTACTGAGGAGACGTATCAATGTACTGCATGTGACCACCCCCGAGGAGACGTGTCCTTGTACTGCATGTGACCACTACTGAGGAGACGTGTCCGTGTACTGCATGTGACCACTACTGAGGAGACGTGTCCGTGTACTACATGTGACCACCCCCGAGGAGACGTGTCCGTGTACTGCATGTGACCACTACTGAGGAGACGTGTCTGTGTACTGCATGTGACCACCCCCGAGGAGACGTGTCCGTGTACTGCATGTGACCACCCCCGTTGAGACGTGTCCGTGTACTGCATGTGACCACCCCCGAGGAGACGTGTCTGTGGTACTGCATGTGACCACCCCCGAGGAGACGTGTCCATGTACTGCATGTGACCACCCCCGAGGAGACGTGTCCATGTACTGCATGTAACCACTGCCAAGGAGACGTGTCCATGTACTGCATGTAACCACTGCCAAGGAGACGTGTCTGTGTACTGCATGTGACCACTACCGAGGAGACGTGTCCGTGTACTGCATGTGACCACTGCCGAGGAGACGTTTCTGTGTACTGCATGTGACCACCGCCGAGGAGACGTGTCCATGTACTGCATGTGACCACTACTGAGGAGACGTGTCCGTGTACTGCATGTGACCACTACCGAGGAGACGTGTCCATGTACTGCATGTGACCACTACCGAGGAGACGTCTCCATGTACTGCATGTGACCACTACTGAGGAGACGTGTCCGTGTACTGCATGTGACCACTACCGAGGAGACGTGTCCATGTACTGCATGTGACCACTGCCGAGGAGACGTGTCCATGTACTGCATGTGACCACCACCGAGGAGACGTCTCCATGTATTGCATGTGACCACTACTGAGGAGACGTGTCCGTGTTACTGCATGTGACCACTACTGAGGAGACGTGTCCGTGTACTGCATGTGACCACCGCCGAGGAGACGTGTCCATGTACTGCATGTGACCACCCCGAGGAGACGTGTCCGTGTACTGCATGTGACCACTACCGAGGAGACGTGTCTGTGTACTGCATGTGACCACCCCCGAGGAGACGTGTCCGTGTACTGCATGTGACCACTACTGAGGAGACGTGTCTGTGTACTGCATGTGACCACCCCCGAGGAGACGTGTCTGTGTACTGCATGTGACCACTACTGAGGAGACTGTCCGTGTTACTGCATGTGACCACTACTGAGGAGACGTGTCTGTGTACTGCATGTGACCACTGCCGAGGAGACGTGTCTGTGTACTGCATGTGACCACTGCCAAGGAGACGTGTCTGTGTACTGCATGTGACCACTGCCAAGGAGACGTGTCTGTGTACTGCATGTGACCACCACCGAGGAGACGTGTCCATGTACTGCATGTGACCACTACTGAGGAGACGTGTCCGTGTTACTGCATGTGACCACCACCGAGGAGACGTTTCCATGTACTGCATGTGACCACCACCGAGGAGACGTGTCCATGTACTGCATGTGACCACTACCGAGGAGACGTGTCCATGTACTGCATGTGACCACCCCCGAGGAGACGTGTCCGTGTACTGCATGTGACCACCCCCGAGGAGACGTGTCCATGTAGTGCATGTGACCACCCTCGAAGAGACGTGTCCGTGTTACTGCATGTGACCACCCCCGAGGAGACGTGTCCGTGTTAGTGCATGTGACCAATACCGAGGAGACGTGTCCGTGGTACTGCATGTGACCACCACCGAGGAGACGTGTCCGTGTACTGCATGTGACCACTACTGAGGAGACGTGTCCATGTACTGCATGTGACCACCCCCGAGGAGACGTGTCTGTGTACTGCATGTGACCACTGCCGAGGAGACGTGTCCGTGTACTGCATGTGACCACTACTGAGGAAACGTGTCCGTGTACTGCATGTGACCACCCCCGAGGAGACGTGTCCATGTACTGCATGTGACCACTACTGAGGAGACGTGTCCATGTACTGCATGTGACCACCCCGAGGAGACGTGTCCGTGTACTGCATGTGACCACTACCGAGGAGACGTGTCCGTGTACTGCATGTGACCACCCCGAGGAGACGTGTCCGTGTACTGCATGTGACCACCTGAGGAGACGTGTCCGTGTACTGCATCTGACCACCCCCGAGGAGACGTGTCCGTGTTACTGCATGTGACCACCCCCGAGGAGACGTGTCCGTGTTACTGCATGTGACCACCACCGAGGAGATGTGTCAGTGTACAGCATGTGACCACCCCCGAGGAGACGTGTCCGTGTACTGCATGTGACCACCCCCGAGGAAACGTGTCCGTGTACTGCATGTGACCACCCCCGAGGAGACGTGTCCATGTACTGCATGTGACCACTGCCAAGGAGACGTGTCCGTGTACTGCATGTGACCACTGCCAAGGAGACGTGTCCATGTACTGCATGTGACCACCGCCGAGGAGACGTGTCCATGTACTGCATGTGACCACCGCCGAGGAGACGTGTCC
Organism: Bufotes viridis; assembly: GCA_033119425.1. Taxonomy (NCBI): domain Eukaryota; kingdom Metazoa; phylum Chordata; class Amphibia; order Anura; family Bufonidae; genus Bufotes; species Bufotes viridis. The sequence goes on from CM065592.1 coordinate 2,384,728, forward strand.
GTGTATTGCATGTGACCACTGCCAAGGAGACGTGTCTGTGTACTGCATGTGACCGCCATCGAGGAGACGTGTCTGTGTACTGCATGTGACCACTGCCGAGGAGACGTGTCTGTGTACTGCATGTGACCACTACTGAGGAGACGTGTCCGTGTACTGCATATGACCACTACCGAGGAGACGTGTCTGTGTACTGCATGTGACCACCACCGAGGAGACGTTTCCATGTACTGCATGTGACCACCCCCGAGGAGACGTGTTCGTGTACTGCATGTGACCACCACCGAGGAGACGTGTCCGTGTACTGCATGTGACCACCCCCGTTGAGACGTGTCCGTGTACTGCATGTGACCACTACTGAGGAGACGTGTCCATGTACTGCATGTGACCACCCCCGAGGAGACGTGTCCGTGTACTGCATGTGACCACTGCCGAGGAGACGTGTCCGTGTACTGCATGTGACCACTACCGAGGAGACGTGTCCGTGTACTGCATGTGACCACTACTGAGGAGACGTGTCCGTGTTACTGCATGTGACCACCCTCGAAGAGACGTGTCCGTGTTACTGCATGTGACCACCCCCGAGGAGACGTGTCCGTGTTACTGCATGTGACCACCCCCGAGGAGACTTGTCCATGTACTGCATGTGACCACCACCGAGGAGACGTGTACGTGTACTGCATGTGACCACCACTGAGGAAACGTTTCCGTGTATTGCATGTGACCGCTACCGAGGAGACGTGTCCGTGGTACTGCATGTGACCACCCCCGAGGAGACGTGTCCGTGTACTGCATGTGACCACCCCCGAGGAGACGTGTCCATGTAGTGCATGTGACCACCCTCGAAGAGACGTGTCCGTGTTACTGCATGTGACCACCCCCGAGGAGACGTGTCCGTGTTACTGCATGTGACCACCACTGAGGAAACGTTTCCGTGTACTGCATGTGACCACCCCCGAGGAGACGTGTCCGTGTTACTGCATGTGACCGCTACCGAGTAGACGTGTCCGTGTACTGCATGTGACCACTGCCAAGGAGACGTGTCTGTGTACTGCATGTGACCACTGCCGAGGAGACGTGTCCGTGTACTGCATGTGACCACTACTGAGGAGACGTGTCCGTGTTACTGCATGTGACCACCACCGAGGAGACGTGTCTGTGTACTGCATGTGACCACTGCCGAGGAGACGTGTCTGTGTACTGCATGTGACCACTACTGAGGAGACATGTCCGTGTACTGCATGTGACCACTACCGAGGAGACGTGTCCGTGTACTGCATGTGACCATCCCCGAGGAGACGTGTCCATGTACTGCATGTGACCACTACTGAGGAGACGTGTCCGTGTACTGCATGTGACCACCACCGAGGAGACGTGTCCGTGTACTGCATGTGACCACCACCGAGGAGACGTGTCCGTGTACTGCATGTGACCACTACTGAGGAGACGTGTCCGTGTACTGCATGTGACCACCCCCGAGGAGACGTGTCCATGTTACTGCATGTGACCGCTGAGGAGACGTGTCCATGTTACTGCATGTGACCCCCGAGGAGACGTGTCCGTGTACTGCATGTGACCACCCCCGAGGAGACGTGTCCATGTTACTGCATGTGACCGCTGAGGAGACGTGTCCGTGTACTGCATGTGACCACCGAGGAGACGTGTCCATGTACTGCATGTGACACCCCCGAGGAGACGTGTCCATGTTACTGCATGTGACCACCACCGAGGAGACGTGTCCGTGTACTGCATGTTTCCGCTCAGAGGGCAGCGGGTGAACTCCACCCTAATCCCCCCGCAGGTTCCTGCTCTCCTCTGCCGCATTTCAGCGCTCAGTATTGTATTCAGTCTGTGTGTTATCTCCTATAGGTTCTGACTCCAGGAGGAGACGTCCCCCGAGAGATGTCCCCGTCCTCTGTATTCCCAGGACTGTCCAGAGGAGAAGCCCCCAGAGAACCATCAGGTAGATGGAGCTGAAGTCTCCCCAGAATCTGACCAGAAAGGGATTGACCCAAAGACCATTTTACATTTCTCTTCTTTAGGATGAAAATCTGATGGATATTAAGGCTGAGGTTAAAGATGAAGAAGAGGAGACGGATTTATGGGGCGATCAGCAGGGTAAGGAGGGGGGGCTGTCATGGGTCACCTGACTACTACTCCCATCATCTCATATATAATACAGTCTATCCAAAATACCAAGTAAGATCCAGCTCATGTGCAATCGACTTTGTTGAGCTTCCATTAAAATCCAGACATCAAAAAGTGGGCAAAATTGCTGTGACGCGTTTCGGGCTATGCCATCTCTAGCCCTTCATCAAGACAAAAATACTTAAAACCAAGACTTTTGAGTGACATCCCGCATTTTTTAAAGCGCAATGTTTCGGTTGGCGATGTGTTTCATTTTTGCGTCCGTTCACAAAGGGGATGTTTCAGCGTTTTCTGTGCAGGGTATCGAAAGTGTGTCCATGGCGATTAGGGGGGGAGATCGCAGACAGAAACTCTTCCGTAGGGAAACCTGACAGAGGTTTAATTAAGGAACATGATTTAACCTCACAATATAGATAAAATCCTCATGTCTAGTCTGCCTGCATGTTGCCTATTTGAAGTCTCCTCTCCCCTGAGCCTCACTTACCGGTTTGGTGTGTGTCTCCGGTGGGGATGATTATTCAGCTGGGAGTGTCACATAAGTGTACAGCTACAAGAAAAAGTATGTGAACCCTTGGATTTAATAACTGCTTGAACCTCCTTTGGCAGCAATAACTTCCACCAAACGTTTCCTGTAGTTGCAGATCAGACGTGCACAACGGTCAGGAGTAATTCTTGACCATTCCTCTTTACAGAACGGTTTCAGTTCAGCGATATTCTTGGGATGTCTGCTGTGAGTCGCTTTCTTGAGGTCAGGCCACAGCATCTCAGTCGGGTTGAGGTCAGGACTCTGACTGGGCCGCTCCAGAAGGCGTATTTTCTTCTGTTTCAGCCATTCTGTTGTTGATTTACTTCTATGCTTTGGGTCGTTGTCCTGTTGCAGCACCCATCTTCTGTTGAGCTTCAGCTGGTGGACAGATTGCCTTAAGTTCTCCTGCAAAATGTCTTGATAAACTTGGGAATTCATTTTCCCTTTGATGATAGCAATCCATCAAGGCCCTGACGCAGCAAAGGAGCCCCAAACCATGATGCCCCCACCACCATACTTCACAGTTGGGATGAGGTTTTGATGTTGGTGTGCTGTGCCTCTTTTTCTCCTCACATAGTGTTGAGTGTTTCTTCCAAACAACTCCACTTTGGTTTCATCTGTCCACAGAATATTTTGCCAGTGCTGCTGTGGAACATCCAGGGGCTCTTGTGAAAACTGTAAACGTGCAGCAATGGGTTTTTTTGGACAGCAGTGGCTTCCTCTGTGGTATCCTCCCATGAAATCCATTCTTGTTTAGTGTTTTACGTATCGTAGGGATGTTGGCATATGCCAGAGACTTTTGTAAGTCTTTAGTTGACACTCTAGGAATCTTCTTCACCTCATTGAGCAGTCTGCGCTGTGCTCTTGCAGTCATCTTTACAGGACGGCCACTCCTAGGGAGAGTAGCAGCAGTGCTGAACTTTCTCCATTTATAGACAATTTGTCTTACCGTGGACTGATGAACAGCAAGGCTTTTGGAGATACTTTTCTAACCCTTTCCAGCTTTATGCAAGTCAACAAATCTTAATCGTAGGTCTTCTGAGAGCTCTTTTGTGCGAGGAATAATTCACATCAGGCAATGCTTCTTGGGAAAAGCAAACCCAGAACTGGTGTGTGTTTTTTATAGGGCAGGGCAGCTGTAACCAACACCTCAATCTCATCTCATTGATTGGACCCCAGTTGGCTGACACCTCACTCCAATTAGGTCTTGGAGATGTCATTAGTCTGGGGGTTCACATACTTTTTCCACCTGCACTGTGAATGTTAACATGGTGGGTTCAATAAAAACACGGTAACATTTAATTCTGTGTGTGTTTTTAGGTTAAGCAGACTGTGATTGTCTATTGTTGTGACTTAGATGAAGATCAGATCACATTTTATGACCAATTTGTGCAGAAATTCATATAATTCCAAAGGGTTCACATACTTTTTATTGCAACTGTATATAAGTCTTGGTTTTAAGTATTATTGTATGTCTTGATGAAGGGCTAGAGATGGTATAGTCCGAAACGCGTCACAGCAATTTTGTCCACTTTTTGATGTCTGGATTTTAATGGACGCTAAATAAAGTCGATTGCACATGAGCTGGATCTTACTTGGTATTTTGGGTTTTGCATCTGACTACGTCCAGGTCTGTTTATCTGTGTCTCCACCAGAAGGTGAGGTGAGAGCTGCAGTGATTTTCATCCACTTATTTGACATATTACAGTCTATGTGTTATCTCCTGCAGGTTCCTGCTCTCCTCTGCCGCATTTCAGCGCTCAGTATTGTATTCAGTCTGTGTGTTATCTCCTATAGGTTCTGACTCCAGGAGGAGAAGTCCCCCCGAGAGATGTCCCCGTCCTCTGTATTCCCAGGACTGTCCAGAGGAGAAGCCCCCAGAGAACCATCAGGTAGATGGAGCTGAGCCCTATACACATCTATATAGGGGGGTCCTGCAGTCATAGAGGGGTGATAGATGGTGGGGGTCTCTTCTGTGGATCTGTTAGATTTCCCACCTGTCTGCTGTATTGTCCTGAATTGTTACAGATGACAAATCAGGGGGAAGATGTGACTGATATTAAAGTGGAGGATGAAGAAGAGCGGATGATGGGCGATCCCCCGTGTAAGAGTGAGGTGGAGGAGGACATTCCAGTCCATGTCACCACAGGTATGGGATCATGAATGGAGGAAGGGGATTGGGAGGTTTCTTCAGGTGAGGCTCCACCTTAGAGCTGCAGTAAAGTAGCACTCCGGGCAGTGACCCCTGTGTTATGTGCAGGAAATGCAAAGACATATGTACAAATATACCAGAAATGCTGGGATCATCGATGCAGTCGAATATAAAATACCGATCCCTGTGAATGAGATGAATGGGGATTTCTTATGTGACATTACCGGCATAATTCTGTAGTGCACTTATGATGCAGCGTGTCTGTGCAGCGCGCCACCCCCCACGGCCCCTATCGCGTCCCAGGTGTAGTAGGAATGCTGAGTGATGTAGTGCGACCTATATGTCTATGTGTCACGGTGCTCCTACCTGGATACTGAGGGACCCCAAGCTTTGGCTCCATAGCATTAAAAAGGGGAATCATTGAGGGATGAAGGGAAAGTAACTTAAGTCCAGACCTTGTTGTGATGTTCAGCGGCAGCTTTACTTGAATAAACTTTCATCCAAACGATTGGCAGGCTTTGTCTTGGTTACAGCAGGCTTTGGCATAAACTGGCAGGCAAACTCGATAACTCTGCTCTCTCTGCTGTACTGACAGGCTGGCTTAACTTTCTTGCTCTGTGCTGCACTAAACTCTGCTTTAGGTCTGTCCTGGTATCCTTGGATGGGGCGTATTTGGCTGTTTATTCCCCTCCTGACACTCACCAATTAGCTTATTTTCAGTCGAAGAACAATTTCCTCTGGCTGCTACTTCTTTCAGGTCTTCTCAGCTCCAACATGGAGTATTAACTGGAACTAACTAGAACTGCCACCCCTCCCTTCTGGTAGAAAGAAGGACTGGTCCACTTCTGCCCAAAGGTGGGAGAATAGAATGGTGAGTTCCGTTCTATCAGAGTATAGCTCTGCCTTTTAGACTGCCACCTGCTGGTGAACCAGGCATATTACATGTACATAACGGCTGCATAACAATCATAGAGATGCAGGACCTGGAAATAAATACACAGATGACATTCATGTTAGCCCATTAGAGACAGGAGCAGGGTGTAGGAATGGTAACACCACTTCGGGGTGTTACATCTGTATGTTATAAGGAGGAGGAGCGCGTCTGTATGTTATAAGGAGGAGGAGCGCGTCTGTATGTTATATGGAGGAGGAGCGTGTCTGTATGTTATAAGGTGGAGGAGCGCGTCTGTATGTTATATGGAGGAGGAGCGTGTCTGTATGTTATAAGGAGGAGGAGCGCGTCTGTATGTTATATGGAGGAGGAGCGTGTCTGTATGTTATAAGGAGGAGGAGCGCGTCTGTATGTAATATGGAGGAAAAGCCCGTCTGTATGTAATATGGAGGAGGAGCGTGTCTGTATGTTATAAGGTGGAGGAGCGTGTCTGTATGTTATAAGGAGGAGAAGCGTGTCTGTATGTTATAAGGAGGAGGAGCGCGTCTGTATGTTATAAGGAGGAGAAGCGTGTCTGTATGTTATAAGGAGGAGGAGCGCGTCTGTATGTTATAAGGTGGAGGAGCGTGTCTGTATGTTATAAGGAGGAGAAGCGTGTCTGTATGTTATAAGGAGGAGGAGCGTGTCTGTATGTTATAAGGTGGAGGAGCGTGTCTGTATGTTATAAGGAGGAGGAGCGCGTCTGTATGTTATAAGGAGAAGGAGTGCGTCTGTATGTTATAAGGAGGAGGAGCGCGTCTGTCTGTTATAAGGAGGAGGAGCGCGTCTGTATGTTATAAGGAGGAGGAGCGCGTCTGTATGTTATAAGGAGGAGGAGCGCGTCTGTATGTTATAAGGAGGAGAAGCGTGTCTGTATGTTATAAGGAGGAGGAGCGTGTCTGTATGTTATAAGGAGGAGGAGCGCGTCTGTATGTTATAAGGAGGAGGAGAGTGTCTGTATGTTATAAGGAGGAGGAGCGCATCTGTATGTTATAAGGAGGAGGAGCGCGTCTGTATGTTATAAGGAGGAGCGCGTCTGTATGTTATAAGGAGGAGGAGCGCGTCTGTATGTTATAAGGAGGAGGAGCACGTCTGTATGTTATAAGGAGGAGGAGCACGTCTGTATGTTATAAGGAGGAGGAGCGCGTCTGTATGTTATATGGAGGAGGAGCGCGTCTGTATGTTATAAGGAGGAGGAGCGCGTCTGTATGTTATAAGGAGGAGGAGCGTGTCTGTATGTTATAAGGAGGAGGAGCGCGTCTGTATGTTATAAGGAGGAGGAGCGCGTCTGTATGTTATAAGGAGGAGGAGCGTGTCTGTATGTTATAAGGAGGAGGCGCGTCTGTATGTTATAAGGAGGAGGAGCGCGTCTGTATGTTATAAGGAGGAGGAGCGTGTCTGTATGTTATATAGGAGGAGGAGCGCGTCTGTATGTTATAAGGAGGAGGAGCGCGTCTGTATGTTATATGGAGGAGGAGCGTGTCTGTATGTTATAAGGAGGAGGAGCACGTCTGTATGTTATAAGGAGGAGGAGCGCGTCTGTATGTTATAAGGAGGAGGAGCGTGTCTGTATGTTATAAGGAGGAGGAGCGCGTCTGTATGTTATATGGAGGAGGAGCGTGTCTGTATGTTATAAGTAGGAGGAGCGTGTCTGTATGTTATAAGGAGGAGGAGCGTGTCTGTATGTTATAAGGAGGAGGAGCCCGTCTGTATGTTATAAGGAGGAGGAGCGCGTCTGTATGTTATAAGGTGGAGGAGCGGGTCTGTATGTAATAAGGAGAAGGAGTGCGTCTGTATGTTATAAGGAGGAGGAGCGCGTCTGTATGTTATAAGGAGGAGGAGCGCGTCTGTATGTTATAAGGAGGAGGAGCGCGTCTGTATGTTATAAGGAGGAGGAGCGCGTCTGTATGTTATAAGGAGGAGGAGCGCGTCTGTATGTTATAAGGAGGAGGAGCGCGTCTGTATGTTATAAGGAGGAGGAGCGCGTCTGTATGTTATAAGGAGGAGGAGCGCGTCTGTATGTTATAATGAGGAGGATCACGTCTGTATGTTATAAGGTGGAGGAGCGTGTCTGTATGATATAAGGAGGAGGAGCGCGTCTGTATGTAATAAGGAGAAGGAGCGCGTCTGTATGTTATAAGGAGGAGGAGCGCGTCTGTATGTTATAAGGAGGAGGAGCGCGTCTGTATGTTATAAGGAGGAGGAGCGCGTCTGTATGTTATAAGGAGGAGGAGCGCGTCTGTATGTTATAAGGAGGAGGAGCCTGTCTGTATGTTATATGGAGGAGGAGCGTGTCTGTATGTTATAAGGAGGAGGAGCGCGTCTGTATGTTATAAGGAGGAGGAGCGCGTCTGTATGTTATAAGGAGGAGGAGCGCGTCTGTATGTTATAAGGTGGAGGAGCGTGTCTGTATGATATAAGGAGGAGGAGCGCGTCTGTATGTAATAAGGAGAAGGAGCGCGTCTGTATGTTATAAGGAGGAGGAGCGCGTCTGTCTGTTATAAGGAGGAGGAGCGCGTCTGTATGTTATAAGGAGGAGGAGCGTGTCTGTATGTTATAAGGAGAAGGAGTGCGTCTGTATGTTATAAGGAGGAGGAGCGCGTCTGTCTGTTATAAGGAGGAGGAGCGTGTCTGTATGTTATAAGGTGGAGGAGCGCGTCTGTATGTTATAAGGAGGAGGAGCGCGTCTGTATGTTATAAGGAGGAGGAGCGCGTCTGTATGATATAAGGAGGCAGGAGCGTGTCTGTATGTTATAAGGAGGAGGAGCGTGTCTGTATGTTATAAGGAGGAGGAGCGCGTCTGTATGTTATAAGGAGGAGGAGCGTGTCTGTATGTTATAAGGAGGAGGAGCGCGTCTGTAAGTTATAAGGAGGAGGAGCGCGTCTGTATGTTATAAGGTGGAGGACCGTGTCTGTATGTTATAAGGAGGAGGAGCGCGTCTGTATGTTATAAGGAGGAGGAGCCTGTCTGTATGTTATAAGGAGGAGCGCGTCTGTATGTTATATGGAGTAGGAGCGTGTCTGTCTGTTATAAGGAGAAGGAGCGCGTCTGTATGTTATATGGAGGAGGAGCGCGTCTGTATGTTATAAGGAGGAGGAGCGCGTCTGTATGATATAAGGAGGAGGAGCGCGTCTGTATGTTATAAGGAGGAGGAGCGCGTCTGTATGTTATAAGGAGGAGGAGCGCGTCTGTATGTTATAAGGAGGAGGAGCGCGTCTGTATGTTATAAAGAGGGGTTGGGGCGTCTTCAGTGTGTATATTTACCATGTTGATTTTTGGGGGGTGACATGGGTTGAACCATGTCCTACAGTTTGCAGAAAGGGGCTCTTGAACTGATTTTCAATATTTTGTTCAAGAACATGGTGAACCCCAATGTTTGTTTTTATAGATCTCCTCAATTACAGCACACAATGGGAGATCTACAGCAGCCCCGTTCCCGGTCCCCACCATCACCAGTTGTTTCTGAATTTCACTATTAGCACGAAGTCTCCTTTGTTTCTGTTCTTTTTGGAGAAAGAATAGAGGTCACATAACCTAGATGTGTGCAGGGGCCACAGATGATATGAAGTGCATGCCTGTGAGGTATCAGTATGTGGATGCGCTGGGCCGCTTGAACAGATTTGGCTTAGGGCTACTCCTAAGATAGTAAGTAACTTCCCTGGTGTTGACCCTTTATCCCCTGTACAGGCCACTACCACTATGGTTGATCCACGGCATCAAGAGACACTGGTGTAGCGTACGTTGTGGGCAGGCAAAACCATATTCAGGGTCAGGCGCAGTTCGGGGTCGGCTGAGTTGATGCAATCCAATAAACAGTCTGAGGTCAGGGCAGTGTCACGGTCCCTCCCATGACAGAGGTGAGAAGATCTGAGAGACTGGCGGCACGTGAGTATATCTGACAGTCTCTCGGTTTTCATCTTGCAGTGTTGTTGTTTGGTAATGACCACACCTCCGGTGCAGCTTGTGGGTCATTACTGAGGCCCTATTTAGTTCTGACTCACACCGCTTACCATGCGGTTGATATTTCCTGCTGGAGTTGGTTGAGCTGGTGTGTTGTTCCTTTGGATCTCCTGCTCCTCCAGTCTTCTTTAAGCTAAGTGCATTTTGTTTTGCATTTTGTTGTTCTCTTGTGTGTGTTATTGTCTAGGCCTAAGGGAGACGCTGGTTCCTTCATCTGGGGAGGAACTAGTAGTCTCATTCCCTGCCATCACTCCTAGGGCTTTCCAGGGTCTCCAGGGCTAAGGTTCCAGTGTATGACTATTCCCACCTTCAGGGTCTACTTATACTGGCAGGAGTCAGGGAGAGGTCTAGAGATTCCTAGGAGGTCACCATCCCTCTCCCTTAGCTTTGAGGCCTAGACTCCGGTCTATTCCTTCTGTGTGTTATCTGCTGTTATCCCCTCCCCATTACCCATGACAGGCAGGCAGCTCAGATCTAGAATGAGGATCAGGCAGAGGTCAGATCAAGCAGTAAAGGGTCAAATCCGGGAATAAGGCAGAAGTCGGTACACGGGCAGACAAATGTATAATAGCACACCTTTGCAGGACACAAGCAGATTAGAATCTATTGCTTAGGAAGCCTAAGTACCCCAGGGTAGCCGGCGATTGGGAAGAATAGGGTGCCGATGCTCTGGAAATTTGAAAGGTGGAGGGAGTGCACATGCCCTACAGGAAGAGAGAGAGTCTTAGCTGGAAAGAAGGGGCCTGCATGGAGAGATAGAGCTGCTGTGCCGGCCAGCCTCAAGAAAGAATGGGAGAGAGGACGGCGGGTCATCATCGGGTCAACGGAGCAGGTGAAGCAAATGGCTGTAGCAGTATCTTCTACGCTTCCCCCGAAATGCCATCTCGTCTTTGATGGTTGAAAACATTTCTTCGGAAGCATCGGTAAACCAGACATCACGATATGACAAAGTCAGAGGAACAGATAACTTTGTAGAGAGGGTATTCTAGCCAAGGGTCATCTCTCCAACCGGCCCTAGGCACTGGAGTCCTTCACATAGTGGCCGCTGCCACTGCAGTACATGTACAAATTGTTATTGTGCCTGTGCTGGGGCTATTCCTCCGACAGCCTGGGTCTGTCAAACTGCATGGACTCCTGGGAAGGGAGCAGGGGCTTCTGGAACGTGGGTGCCAGTTTGGAGGTTCCCCTCTCTGCTGTCTCCCTGAGGGGCTTCCTTAACTTAAGATTACCATAACAGGGATATCAGATCATCCAGGGTTGCAGGTACAGCCCAACCTGCCAATTGGTCTTTAATATGCCCTGAGACACCCTCCCTAAAGGCAGCCATCTGGGTCTTATAGTTCCAGAACATCTCCGAGGTGGGCGTACAGAACTGTATTGCTTATTGTCCTACAGTAAGTGTGCCCCGGCATAGTCACAGTAAAGAAGAGTCAGCAGAAGCTGTCTAACCAGGTTTAACCAGGTTTTTCAAAGACCTTACAGAAAGTTAAAAGAAAGTCCCAAGGGTTATAAGTCAGTGGGCCATCCTGTTCGCAAGGAAGAGTGGACCAGGCTACTGCCTCTCCAGATAGAAGGGACAACAGGAAGGCAATATTGGAATGGTCAATAGAAAACTGGACATGTCACCTTGGTATTGGGTGTGGAACCACTGTTTCAACCAACTGTTTTGCCTTTGTTCTAAACTTAAGGGTCTTTTCCTGGCAGTCCCCTGGTATTCACCCTTTATTCCCTGTACAGGAATCTGGAATTCGCTGCAGGGGAGCCACCAGGCTGCCACCTCCTGGAGTAGTCCCAGTGTGGTTGATAGTTGACCCACAGGGATCAGAGACACCGAGGGATAAGGCAAAACTCATAGTCAGTAACAGGCTGAGGTCAGGGCAGGCATAGTTTGTGTGAATACATAAAAAACAGGTCTGAGGGCAGGCAGCAGAGGGTCACTATGGTAATTAGGCACAGGTCAGGCAGTAGAGAAATTGAGGCAGAAATTGGGAGGAGGTCAGTACACAGACAGACAAATGGAACAGCAAGGAACTTGGCAAGCTACAGAAACTTGTTGACCATAAGGGAAGGTTCCTAAAGTACCCCAGCTACACCAGCCATTGTGAAGATTAGGACACACACTGTGGCCCTCTAAGAGCCGGGAAGTGCACGCATGCACCTTATGGCGGCGCAAGGAGGCTGGGCTGGCAGGAGCAGGCCACGGGCTGTAGCGGAAGATGGAAGACAGGGCGGTATATTGTGCTGCACTGTGGTATTTGGTTCTGCTGGGGCGGTATATTGTGCTGCACTGTGGTATCTGGTTCTGCTGGGGCAGTATATTGTGCTGCACTGTGGTATCTGGTTCTGCTGGGGCAGTATATTGTGCTGCACTGGGGTATCTGGTTCTGCTGGGGCGGTATATTGTGCTGCACTGTGGTATCTGGTTCTGCTGGGGCAGTATATTGTGCTGCACTGTGGTATCTGGTTCTGCTGGGGCAGTATATTGTGCTGCACTGTGGTATCTGGTTCTGCTGGGGCAGTATATTGTGCTGCACTGTGGTATCTGGTTCTGCTGGGGCAGTATATTGTGCTGCACTCTGGTTTCTGGTTCTGCTGGGGCAGTATATTGTGCTGCACTGTGGTATCGGGTTCTGCTGGGGCAGTATACTGTGCTGTACTGTGGTATTGGGTTCTGCTGGGGCGGTATATTGTGCTGCACTGTGGTATCTGGTTCTGCTGTGGCGGTATATTGTGCTGCACTGTGGTATTTGGTTCTGCTTGGGCAGTATATTGTCCTGCACTGTCGTATCCGGTTCTGCTGGGGCAGTATATTGCTCTGCACTGTGGTATCTGGTTCTGCTGGGGCAGTATATTGTGCTGCACTGTGGTATTTGGCTCTGCTGGGGCAGTATATTGTGCTGCACTGTGGTATTTGGCTCTGCTGGGGCAGTATATTGTGCTGCACTGTGGTATCTGGTTCTGCTGGGGCAGTATATTGTGCTGCACTGTGGTATCTGGTTCTGCTGGGGCAGTATATTGTGCTGCACTGTGGTATCGGGTTCTGCTGGGGCAGTATATTGTGCTGCACTGTGGTATTTGGCTCTGCTGAGGCAGTATATTGTGCTGCACTGTGGTATCTGGTTCTGCTGGGGCAGTATACTGTCCTGCACTGTGGTATCGGGTTCTGCTGGGGCGGTATATTGTGCTGCACTGTGGTATCTGGTTCTGCTGGGGCGGTATATTGTGCTGCACTGTGGTATTTGGCTCTGCTGGGGCGGTATACTGTGCTGCACTGTGGTATCTGGTTCTGCTGGGGCAGTATATTGTGCTGCACTGTGGTATTTGGCTCTGCTGGGGCAGTATATTGTGCTGCACTGTGGTATTTGGTTCTGCTGGGGCAGTATATTGTGCTGCACTGTGGTATCTGGTTCTGCTGGGGCGGTATATTGTGCTGCACTGTGGTACTTCTCTTGTCCCTGCCTACTTTTGTTGCCTGCCGTCTGTCAGTTTGGACCTACCTACAAAATGGGGCCACTTTTAGTTTTTTTTTTCAGGGCCACTTTAAGTTCCCGCTCTGTCCCTGCCTTATGGTAGACCGGACTTCTGAACTTCATGGAAACGTATTACGGTATATTTAGATTCTGTTTTCTGTAATCTCAGTGTATATTCTATGCTGAATCAATTATCTGCTGTTTTCAACCTTGTAGCTAAAAGAAAGTGACACACCGCTCCCGTGCACCGATTCGCTCCATTGATTTGGGCTGAACCCACAGGCAGATCCACGATAGTCAGAGTCAGAGAGTCAGACTTTCCAAGGCAAATACAAAGAAAAAGAATGATGCAGAAAAATGATTGGCACTCGATATCTGGATTCATATAGAGAAAGGCTCGTATATATATATATAAAACTCTCGAAATTTATTGTGCAAGATAAAATATAAATAAAAATACCAAATTCCTAAAACATATGCGCGGATATATCAGTGGTATTCGATATAACCCTTTAAATAATGCTTCCCTGAATATTAAGGCCCTTCATTTATATGGAGCATAAAAAGGTTGGCTATCAGGGGTGTGTCCAAACGTGTCCACAAAAACCTGATGTAGAAAGATGTTCCACGTTAAAAGAGAGGTGAGGGTATAACTCTAAAAAGCAGGTCCAGCGTTCATAGGTTGCTTAATCCTAGGACTGGTGTCACTTATAATGAACTAGGAGGATAGTATTGGCATATATATATGTCTATGTTCAGAGTGTGGGAAGTGTTTTATAAGTAAATCAAGTCTTGTTATACATGAGCGAAGTCACACAGGAGAGAAGCCGTATTCATGTTCAGAATGTGGGAAATGTTTTACCCAGAAAGCAACTCTTGTTAAACATAAAAGGATTCATACAGGACACAAGCCTATAATGAACTAGGAGGATAGTATCGGCATATATATATGTCTATTAGAGTGCATGCGGTTTACAGTTTAAGTTAGCGATCCTTTTCATACACATAAGCAGACGTTTTACTTGTATGACTTCTTACTGAGTGATCAACCTCCGATACTGGCCGCGGCGTCCCACGTGCCAGATGCGGTATGGAGGGATCTTACCTCAAATGGCGTCTTCTGCTTAATCGTGTGTACTCAGATGCTTGCCGTGTCGGCTCTGTGGCGCGCTGTAAACCTTCCAATAGTTAGAGTTGCCGGTTACCTCCGTCCGGGTTGTTTGTTGAAGTCAGCGGCGTCATCAATGGCAGTAATGGTATCGGAGCGCTCCGCAATTAGTTCCACTATCGGATCTTTCTTTTCATTGACTGATTATTTGTATGTAAAGAGGAGGTCTCCTCCAAAGCATACGCGTTTCGGGACGTTAAGCGTGTCCCTTCATCAGTGGATGAAGTGGTATTTTTATTTATATTTTATCTTGCACAATACGTTTCTAGAGTTTTATATATAAACTAGCCTTTCTCTATATAAATCCAGATATCGAGTGCCAATCCGTTTTCTGCATCATTTTTTCTCTTATGTTTGGGTGAAACATTTTTGATTTGAGCACCAAACCAGTTCATCAACTAGTGAGCCGCCCATTTCTTCCTGCTGAATCTACTGCTGACACAAAAACTATATCTGAATCTGCAGCCTACGGCTAGATCCACGTGAGCATGTTCTGGACGTATTATGCATGTGTCCCTGCCTGACTGCGGGTTTACTGACATGAACTGACATGATGCTGTGAGTACAGATCGGGTCATGTGCACGCAACAGGGATGGACAATACGTCTGTAATGTGCTCATGTGAATCCGGCCTCATCGGAATGCTATGATGTTCTCCGCTATATTGTTTGAAGATTAAATCACAACATCCTTTTTTAATCCTAACAGAAAATCCCAGTACGAAGACTGAAGGAAACGTCATGTTATTTCTAGATTATAAAGAAGAAGATCAGGATACCAGGCAGCGTTCTTCAGGAGAAAACCACATTACCTGTAATGTACATCCAGGACCTCACTGTGCAGAGCCATCATATAATCCTACTAATCACAGGGAACCTTCTCCTGACCAGTCACAGATTGTTACCACAAGTCCAGATCTATCATATAATTCCCCTAATCATAGGAAACCTTCTTCTGATCAATCACAGATTGCTGCCACAAGTACCAGGTGGAAAAGGAGTAAAAGATTTAAATGTATAGGATGTGGAAAACAGTTCATATATTGGTCAGAGCTTTCTGTACACAGAAGAATTCACAAAGGAAAGAAGTCATATTCATGTTCAGAATGTGGGAAATTCTTTGTGAATAAATCATCTCTTATAACCCATGAGAAAAGTCACAGAGGAGAGAAGCCATATTCATGTTCAGAGTGTGGGAAGTGTTTTATAAGTAAATCAAGTCTTGTTATACATGAGAGAAGTCACACAGGAGAGAAGCCATATTCATGTTCAGAATGTGGGAAATGTTTTACCCAGAAAGCAACTCTTGTTAAACATAAAAGGATTCATACAGGAGACAAGCCATTTCCATGTTCAGATTGTGAGAAACGCTTTACAAATCAGTCACATCTTGCTAGACATCAAAGAATCCACACAGGAGGGAGGCCATATTCATGTTCAGAATGTGGGAAATGTTTTACCCAGAAATCAAATCTTCTTTCACATTGGAGAACTCACACAGGGGAGAAGCCGTATTCCTGTTTAAGATGTGGAAAATGTTTTGCATATAAAACATTGCTTTTAAAACATGAAAGAAGTCACAGAGGAGAGATATTCAAACCATATTCATGTTCAGAATGTGGGAAATGTTTTACCAGGAAATCAAGCCTTGATGAACATATAAGAATTCACACAGGAGAGAAGCCATATTCGTGTTCAGTATGTGGGAAATGTTTTACTCAGGTTGGAACTCTTGTTAAACATAGAAGAATTCACACAGGAGAGAAGCCATTTTCATGTTCATATTGTGGGAAACGCTTCACAAATCAGTCACATCTTGCTAGACATGAGAGAATTCACACAGAAGGAAAGTTGTATTCATGTTCAGAATGTAGGAAATGTTTTTCCCAGGAATCATCTCTTGTTAAACATAATATAGTTCACAAAGGAGAGAAGCCATTTGCTTGTTCACATTGTGGGAAACGCTTTACATATCAGTCAGAGCTTACTAGACACGAGAGAAGTCACACAGGAGAAAAGCCACATTCATGTTCAGAATGTGGGAAATGCTTTACACAGAAATCAGATCTTCTAAAACATGAGAGAATTCATGCAGGAGAGATGCTGTATTCCTGTTTAAGATGTGGGAAAAGTTTTGCATATAAAAAAGAACTTTTAAAACATGAGGGAAGTCACACAGGATGGAAGCCATATTCATGTTCAGAATGTGGGACATGTTTTACCAAGAAATCAAGCCTTGATCAACATAAGATAGTTCACACAGGAGAGAAGCCGTATTCATGTTCAGTATGTGGGAAATGTTTTACTCAAAAATCCTCTCTTGTTAAACATAAAATAATTCACACAGGAGAGAAACCATATTCATGTTCAGACTGTGGGAAATGCTTTATACGTAAGTCACATCTTGCTAGACATGAAAGAATTCACACAGGTGGGAGACCGTATTCATGTTCACAATGTGGAACGTCTTTTACAAGTAAATCAGAGCTTCTAAAACATGAGAGAATTCACACAGGAAAGAAGTTATATTCATGTTCAGAATGTGTGAAATGTTTTACCAGAAAATCTAATCTTGATCGACATAACAGAATTCACACAGGAGAGAAGACATTTTGATGTTTTATATAAAAATAATATTATACAATATTTTTGTAACTCTTCAAAGAATTCATACAGAGAAGAAACCGGAATCCTGTTGGGAATGTGGAAAACATTCTAAGAGAAAAATATAAATATATATAACTTAATAAAAATACTAAAATTCACCTTAGGCTAGTTTCACACTAACATTTGTGAGATCGGGCAGGCTGTTCCAGCAGGGAACAGTCTGCTGGGTCTTTCTGGATTCAGCCTTTCCGGAAACTGCGGTGGAGATCTAGCCGCACCCCGGCAGTTATGCTGAGAATCGGCTGGACTAAAACTACTGGACCTTCACTTTGGGACCTGCACCTATCTGACAGTGGGGACATATCCTAGCCTTGACACACGGGCACTTTCACTCTGTCTACTGTAAGGGTAGTAACCGTACATCTGAATTGTTGTTCTCCTAGACGGGGATAATCCGTGTCGCCCTGGATAATACTTATGTGGTTTTGGTTATATTGAAATTCTCAAACATTTAGAGAAGAGATTTCATGAGACGCCGTAGGGGGGATTATTGAGAGGGGAATTTGAAGTCAGTTTTGTGTCTGCATTGGCGCTCAGGGCATCTTTAAACCCGACACTTCTGTGTTAAATGACGCCACCCTATGCAAGAGATCGGGTGTGTGGTCCCATCCTAAAGGCTGCACCGTCCTCAAACATACATTTTCTGGATTCTTAGTGACTTCTCTCAGCATTGTGGTGCAGCTTTATCGTGAAGGGAATTTTTGAAGTCAATTCTCCTTACACCGACATTGCAGACATCTGCATCTTTAAACGTGTCTATAGAGGTTACCTCAGTTTTTACACCACCCCCATACTAGATTAGGCTTGTGACATTTTTGAAACATTCTTAAAAAGTAAGCATTTTTTTTAAATCTGCCAAAATCCTGCCCCCATTGCTAACTGAGCCCACTTCAAAGTGACTGGAGCAGCATAAAATGACAAAAGGTCACAAAAATAGCACGGAAATTTGAGGTATTTTTGCACCTGAAATCTGGCGTATATGCCTCATAAAAACCTCCCCCACGTGTACTATCCTCAGGCTGATCCAGGGCTTTAACCCCTCAGATGCTGTAATCAAAAGCAGCTGCGGAATGGGAGCAATTATACAGAAGGGGGACACTAGACTAATGGGAGGATCTACTAATGACGTTTCCTTCTGTGGGGAAAAAAAAGTTCTGTAAATGTATCTTTTAATAATTTATTAAAGTGAATGTTTTCTGCTCCGTTCCTTCTCCTTTGTCGTCTTCTATGAAGATCAGATATTAATCTCCACATAAAATAATAGACTAATTACAGGCGGCGTCCTCACACTGTTCCCGGACTGTAGTCGTGTAAAAGGGGATATTACGGTATTTTTCGCCCTATAAGACGCACTTTTTGTCCCCCAAAAGTGGGGGGAAATAGTGCTGCGTCTTATGGGGCGAATGCTGCAGGTTACACTGATACACCGGCGACCGCATGATGCACAGCAGGAGGGAGGAAGGGCTGGGGGCCAGCATCTACTTCTGTAATGGCAGCGGGGCCCAGTGCAGTCACTGCATTCTATTGCACTGTGCCCCACTCTCTGTACTAATCCTATAACTGTCCGCATTGTTAAACTATGGTATAATAAAGTACAATGGATCCATTAATCTGCTCTTACAAATCTCCTACTAGGCAGGAGGAGGCAAGAGGCCGGGCGGGCGGGCAGGCACTGGCAGCGTAACTCAGTACATCACGCACCTGCTCCGTCCACTTTATGAATGAAGCAGGCGGTGCGGGCACGTGACGTACTGAGTTACGCTACCAGTGCCCGCCCGCCCGGCCTCTTGCCTCCTCCTGCCTAGTAGGAGATTTGTAAGAGCAGATTAATGGATCCATTGTACTTTATTATACCATAGTTTAACAATGCTGACAGTTATAGGATTAGTACAGTGAGCGGGGCCCGATGCAATAGAATGCAGTGACTGCACCGGGCCCCGCTGCCATTACAAAGCTACGGTAAATGCCGGGCCCCCAAATTTTATCAATGGCTGACACTGTCATGGGGGATCTGTGGATGACACTGTTATTGGGGTCTGTGGCTGACACACTGTTATGGGGGATCTGTGGATGACACTGTTATGGGGGCACTGTGGATGACACTGTTATGGGGGCACTGTGGATGACACTGTTATGGGGGCACTGTGGATGACACTGTTATGGGGGATCTGTGGATGACACTGTTATGGGGGATCTGTGGATGACACTGTTATGGGGGATCTGTGGATGTCACTGTTATGGGGGTACTGTGGATGTCACTGTTATGGGGGGATCTGTGGATGACACTGTTATGGGGGATCTGTGGATGACACTGTTATGGGGGATCTGTGGATGACACTGTTATGGGGGATCTGTGGATGACACTGTTATGGGGGATCTGTGGATGTCACTGTTATGGGGGATCTGTGGATGACAGTGTTATGGGGGATCTGTGGATGACACTGTTATGAGGGATCTGTGGATGACACTGTTATGGGGGATCTGTGGATGACACTGTTATGGGGGATCTGTGGATGTCACTGTTATGGGGGATCTGTGGATGACACTGTTATGGGGGGGATCTGTGGATGTCACTGTTATGGGGGATATCTGTGGATGTCACTGTTATGGGGATCTGTGGATGTCACTGTTATGGGGGATCTGTGGATGTCACTGTTATGGGGGATCTGTGGATTGCACTGTTATGGGGGATCTGTGGCTGGCACTGTTATGGGGGATCTGTGGATGACACTGTTATGGGGGATCTGTGGATGACACTGTTATGGGGGATCTGTGGATGTCACTGATATGGGAGGATGTGTGGCTGACACTGTTATGGGGGATCTGTGGATGGCACTGTTATGGGGGATCTAAGGATGGCACTGTTATGGGGGATCTGTGGATGACACACTGTTATGGGGGATCTGTGGATGGCACTGTTATGGGGGATCGGTGGATGTCACTGTTATGGGGGTGTCTGTGGATGGCACTGTTATGGGGGATCTGTGGATGACACTGTTATGGGGGATCTGTGGATGACACTGTTATGGGGGATCTGTAGATGTCACTGTTATGGGGGATCTGTGGATGACACTGTTATGGGGGATCTGTGGATGACACTGTTATTGGGGATCTGTGGATGACACTGTTATGGGGGATCTGTGGATGACACTGTTATGGGGACACTGTGGATGACACTGTCATGGGGGATCTGTGGCTGACACTGTTATGGGGGATCTGTGGATGACACTGTTATTGGGGTCTGTGGCTGACACTGTTATGGGGGATCTGTGGATGTCACTGATATGGGGGATCTGTGGATGTCACTGATATGGGGGCACTGTGGATGACACTGTTATGGGGGCACTGTGGATGTCACTGTTATGGGGGAATCTGTGGATGGCACTGTTATGGGGATCTGTGGATGTAAGGATACGGTGGTTTGCGTTCCAGCCTGGATCATGTCCTGTGTAACCATGACAACGATCGCTGTTTGCCTCCCAGGCTGGAAGCAGTGGCCGCTGGGCCGTCTAAGGTGGCTCCGCCCACCCACACTTGGTCAATAAATAGGAGCCAGGTGCTGCACAGGGGGTTCCACTAATGGAGTGCGCACCCTGCCTGCTCCATTCACCACGAGGACTCAAGATCCTAACTACCTGCAACTCTGAACCTCCAGGAGAAACCCTCACCTACCTTACCTGGCTCCACCACTGCAGGATCCCTGCATGACTTCCAACAGCAAGTATCAAGCCTGTCATTTTGTTTCACTGACATTGCTCACTGAAAGGAAGGGACTCGCGCTGGTGGTTATTAGTACTGCAGGCCTGGGATTCCTGAACGTTGCCAAGAGCTGTTATTCACATGAACTTTAATCTGAACTCTCATTCCTAAAACGAACTTTCCTCACTATTAGTTTTACACTCTATCTTTAGTACGCGGTACATGATTTTGTTAACCCCATACTCTCCGCTTGAGACTGAGAGAGCCGCCTGGGGTACACACTGAGCAGCCGCAAAGACACCACCAACACTCAGTGTGCCAAAAGTGGATGTCAAAGGACACCGCAGTTGAGATCCTAACTGATCAATTTGGTGCGATACATATTAGTGGAACCCCCATGGATCCAGCGGAGCTCGCGCGGCATATGGTCGCCCTCACTGAGAGGGTGGAAACCCTTAACGTGACCGTACAGAATCTCCAATTGGAAAATCAGATGTTGCGAGATCTCGTCACGTCGCGCACAGAACACCCCCACGATGGACCAGAACCCAAGGTCAGTCCACCTGAACTTTTCTCAGGAGACCGGAAGCAGTTCCGCGAATTCCTGAATGCGTGCAAACTGATGTTTCAGTTACGCCCCCGGACCTATCCTACCGATAGAACCAAAGTACTCACCATGATCTCGCACTCAGGGGGAGCCCAGAGCATGGGCTAACACCTATTTAGAAAAGGAAGACCCGGTCTTGAATTCCTTTCCGCAATTTCTTGAAACAATGGCCCTCCTTTACGAGGACCACAACAAGCAGCTGACTGCGGAGACCGCCATTCGCACCCTAAAGCAAGGGAGACGACCCGTAGAGGACTTTATTGCGGAATACACTCGTTGGGCCCGTGAGACGGAATGGAATGATCTCACTCTTAGAAATCAGTTCCGTCTCGGTCTATCTGAGGCCCTGAAAGATGAGTTAGCCCGCGGAGAGCTGCCACATACACTCGACGCCATGATGCAGAAGGTCACCACCATTGACAGACGCTTAAGGGAACGCAGGGCTGAGAGAGTCTCAGGGTTTACACCCACCCCGAGACAGACCAGCCCAGATCCTGTAGCAGAGATGATGGAGATTGGGGCAATTCGTGGTCCTCTGACTGAGAGAGAGAAGACCCGGAGACGGAACCTCAACCTCTGCTTATACTGTGCGCCGGCTGACCATTCGGTTGATGGATGTCCTGCCATAAGAAAGAAACATGAAGGTAAAATGATGACGTTCTGTAACTTAGGCAGAAAAATAACAACACAAGTGGTTACATTTATACGTCTCTTACCTTACAGTGGGACCAAAACCAAACTATCGTTGATGCAATGGTGGACACGGGAGCTTCGGGAATTTTATCGATAAGCATCTAGTAGAGAGAAATAAAATTCCCCATACAAGGAAAAATGTATCGATATCCGTGAGTTTTATTGATGGTACAACCTCTAGACCTATCCATAGCCAGACTCAACCCCTTTGGTGACAAGCGAAAATAGCCACACAGAATTTTTATCCTTTGATGTCATACACTCCCTTCGTTC
Organism: Bufotes viridis; assembly: GCA_033119425.1. NCBI lineage: Eukaryota > Metazoa > Chordata > Amphibia > Anura > Bufonidae > Bufotes > Bufotes viridis. The sequence goes on from CM065592.1 coordinate 2,407,019, forward strand.
CCCATCATTTTAGGCTTGCCATGGCTCCGGTTACATCAACCAGTTCTCCTATGGGAACAGGGGAGAATTGGGTTTACCTCACGTTATTGCAGGGAGACCTGCTTCCCTATTAAAACGCTCATGCATGTAGGGGTGAACCAGGTCCCTACCCAATACTCAGAGTTCTCGGAGGTATTTAGTGCAAAGATGGCGGAATCCCTACCGCCCCATAGACCCTACGATTGCCCCATAGACCTGCTGCCGGGCAGTGAAATACCCACAGGAAGAATCTACCCATTGGCACAACCAGAACTTGACCACCTCAAACAGTATCTCGAAGAGAACTTAAGGAAGGGATTCATTCGGCCTTCAACCTCCCCTGCAGCCGCGGGTATGTTCTTCGTAAGGAACAAAGACTTGAGCCTCAGACCCATCATTGATTACAGAGCATTAAATAAAATAACAATCAAAACCGGTACCCCTGCCGCTAATATCCGAGCTTATTGAAAGACTTCAAACATCAACTATCTACACTAAACTGGACTTGAGAGGCGCATACAACTTGATTAGGATTAGAACCGGGATGAATGGAAAACTGCTTTCCGCACCCGGCACGGACTCTTTGAGTACATGGTAATGCCTTCGGCTTGTGCAATGCCCCTGCCACTTTCCAAAACTTTATCAACGACATATTTAGGGATCTACTAGATGTATGTGTTGTCATCTATCTAGATGACATATTGGTCTACTCCGATAACCTACAAGATCACAGGAAACACGTCCGTTGGGTACTTGCGCGATTAAGCGTCCATCACTTATATGTCAAACCAGAAAAGTGTATATTCGAGACTACTACCCTTCCGTTCCTTGGTTATATAATCTCACCCAAGGGAATTCAGATGGATCAGTCAAAGATCACTTGCATCCAAAACTGGCCGATTCCGGACTCCAGGAAAGCCCTCCAGCGCTTTCATAGGGTTCTCGAACTTCTACAGGAAATTCATCAAAGACTTCTCCGCTACCATCAAACCCCTAACCAGATTAACTAGTGTCAACACGAAATTTGTTTGGTCCATGGAGGCCCAATCAGCTTTTGAGTTACTTAAAGACAAATTCACTTCAGCACCAATTCTGACCATTCCGAATCCAAACTATCACTTTGTGCTGGAAGTAGATGCATCACAGGCAGCCATAGGAGCTGTTCTGTCCCAGCGGAGCTCCTTCTCATCCCCATTACATCCTGTCGGGTTCTACTCCCAGACTCTAAACACCGCTGAAATCAACTACCCCATAGGGGAAAAGGAACTTCTTGCCATAAAATGTTCCCTAGAGAACTGGAGGCACCTACTTGAAGGTTCAACACACCCCATCACAATATACACGGATCACCGTAATTTACAATACCTGAAAACCAGTAAAACACTGTCAGCACGTCAGGTACGGTGGAGTTTTTTTTTGACAGATTTGACTTTCAAATTACTTACCGACCAGGCTCAAAAATGGGAAGGCTGATGCCTTATCACGTCTGGCTGAATGCCACGCCGCAGTCACAGCCCCCACATGCATTATACCACCTAACAAAATTATCTTCGCCACCATCGAATTGGAAACCCAGCTTAAGGATGCTCTGAAAATTGACTGTGCTAACATCCCCGGGACTTCTGAAAGACCAACGGGGTTTCCTCTACAAAAACAACCTACTGTACATACCAACTCCTCTCACCACCCAGGTAATCAAACTCTGCCATGACTCACCCTCGCGGGACACCCTGGCATTGCCAAAACCATAAACCTGATACGCAGGAACTTCTGGTGGCCAAAAATGACCAAAGAAATTAAGCAATATGTTTCCACGTGCGAGACATTTGCCTCATGCAAAAGTGATAGAAATCGACCATATGGCCTTCTTATGAGTCTTCCTATCCCTAACAGACCCTGGGAATGGGTTTCAATGGACTTCATTGTAGAACTCCCCCGCTCCAGAGGAAACAACACCATCATGGTTGTAGTAGACCTACTAACTAAGATGGCACACTTCATCGCCCTCAAAAAATTACCTTCCTCCAGTGAAACTGCCGAGGACTTTCTGTCCAATGTCATAAAACTACATGGAATCCCTAGCCAAGTTAAATCAGACAGGGGTTCACAATTTGTATCCAAATTTTGGAGAGCACTCTGTCTTAGACTCCATATCGACCATAGAATGTCTACCGCCTACCACCCCCAAACTAACGGGCAGACGGAAAGGGTGAACCAATGTCTGGAACAATTTCTCAGATGTCACTGCTCATTCCTTCAAGATGACTGGGAAAGCCTACTCCCTCTTGCCGAATTCGCTCACAACAATTCTGTGAATTCCTCCACTACATAGTCCATTCTTTGCTAACTATGGATTCCACCCTAGGTCTCTCCCTGAAATCAACCTTCCTACAAACGTTCCTGCCACAGATGATTTTGTAACTACCTTGCAAACAACCCTCAGGATGCTGAAAGACAACCTCCAACGGGCAAAGGAAAGGCAGAAGATCTACTACGATCGTCACAGAAGAGAAAATCCTCCTTATCAGGTTGGAGACTCGGTATGGCTGTCAACGAGAAACCTTCGGTTGGGGGTACCTGCTAAGAAACTGGGTAGGCAATTTTTGGGTCCTTTTCTGATAGAAAGAATTATCAACCCCAACACGGTGAGACTTACCCTTCCTCCTCGACTACAGGTACATCCCACATTCCATGTATCGTTGCTAAAACCGTTTAGACCTAGCCCGTTCCCTCACGGGTTCCTCAACCCTCCCCGATAAATGTCCGAGGTGAGGAGGAATTTGAGGTTGAGCAGCTTCTCGACTCCAGAAGAAGACGGGGGAGGATCCAGTACCTCGTTAGATGGAAGGGTTACGGGTCTCAGGATGACTCTTGGGAAGATGTGTGAGACGTCCATGCACCCAGACTCCAAAGGTTGTTTCACAGGAGATTTCCCGACTGACCCTCCCCTACTGGGGTACCCCGGAGAGGGTCCCCTTAAGGGGGGGGGGGTACTGTAAGGATACGGTGGTTTGCGCTCCAGCCTGGATCATGTCCTGTGTAACCATGACAACGATCGCTGTTTGCCTCCCAGGCTGGAAGCAGTGGCCGCTGGGCCGTCTAAGGTGACTCCGCCCACCCACACTTGGTCAATAAATAGGAGCCAGATGCTGCACAGGGGGTTCCACTAATGGAGTGCGCACCCTGCCTGCTCCATTCACCATGAGGACTCAAGATCCTAACTACCTGCAACTCTGAACCTCCAGGAGAAACCCTCACCTACCTTACCCGGCTCCACCACTGCAGGATCCCTGCATGACTTCTAACAGCAAGTATCAAGCCTGTCATTTTGTTTCACTGACATTGCTCACTGAAAGGAAGGGACTCGCGCTGGTGGTTATTAGTACTGCAGGCCTGGGATTCCTGAACGTTGCCAAGAGCTGTTATTCATGAACTTTAATCTGAACTCTTATTCCTAAAACGAACTTTCCTCACTATTAGTTTTACACTCTATCTTTAGTACGCGGTACATGATTTTGTTAACCCCATACTCTCCGCTTGAGACTGAGAGAGCCGCCTGGGGTACACACTGAGCAGCCGCAAAGACACCACCAACACTCAGTGTGCCAAAAGTGGATGTCAAAGGACACCGCAGTTGAGATCCTAACTGATCAATTTGGTGCGATACAGTGGATGACACTGTTATGGGGGATCTGTGGATGACACTGTTATGGGGGATCTGTGGATGACACTGTTATGGGGGATCAGTGGATGACACTGTTATGGGGGATCTGTGGATGACACTGTTATGGGGGATCTGTGGATGTCACTGTTATGGGGGATCTGTGGCTGGCACTGTTATGGGGGATCTGTGGATGACACTGTTATGTGGGATCTGTGGATGACACTGTTATGGGGGATCTGTGGATGACACTGTTATGGGGGATCTGTGGATGTCACTGATATGGGAGGATGTGTGGCTGACACTGTTATGGGGGATCTGTGGATGACACTGTTATGGGGGATCTGTGGATGACACTGTTATGGGGGATCTGTGGATGACACTGTTATGGGGATCTGTGGATGTTACTGTTATGGGGGCGCTGTGGATGACACTGTTATGGGGGATCTGTGGATGGCACTATTATGGGGATCGGTGGATGTCACTGTCATGGGGGAGTCTGTGGATGGCACTGTTATAGGGGCCCTGTGGATGTCACTGTTATGGGGGATCTGTAGATGTCACTGTTATGGGGGATCTGTGGATGACACTGTTATGGGGGATATGTGGATGACACTGATATGGGGGATCTGTGTATGTCACTGATATGGGGGATCTGTGGATGTCACTGTTATGGGGGATCTGTGGATGACACTGTTATGGGGGATCAGTGGATGACACTGTTATGGGGGATCTGTGGATGACACTGTTATGGGGGATCTGTGGATGTCACTGTTATGGGGGATCTGTGGCTGGCACTGTTATGGGGGATCTGTGGATGACACTGTTATGTGGGATCTGTGGATGACACTGTTATGGGGGATCTGTGGATGACACTGTTATGGGAGATCTGTGGATGACACTGTTATGGGAGGATCTGTGGATGACACTGTTATGGGGGATCTGTGGATGACACTGTTATGGGGGATCTGTGGATGACACTGTTATGGGGGATCTGTGGATGACACTGTTATGGGGATCTGTGGATGTCACTGTTATAGGGGATCTGTGGATGACACTGTTATGGGGGATCTGTGGATGACACTGTTATGGGGGATCTGTGGATGGCACTGTTATGGGGGAGTCTGTGGATGTCACTGTTATGGGGGATCTGTGGATGTCACTGTTATGGGGGATCTGTGGATGACACTGTTATGGGGGATCTGTGGATGACACTGATATGGGGGATCTGTGGATGACACTGATATGGGGGATCTGTGGATGTCACTGTTATGGGGGATCTGTGGATGACACTGTTATGGGGGCATCTGTGGATGACACTGTTATGGGGGATCTGTGGATGACACTGTTATGGGGGATCTGTGGATGACACTGTTATGGGGGATCTGTGGATGACACTGTTATGGAGGATCTGTGGATGACACTGTTATGGGGATCTGTGGATGACACTGTTATGAGGGATCTGTGGATGACACTGTTATGGAGGATCTGTGGATGACACTGTTATAGGGGATCTGTGGATGACACTGTTATGGGGGATCTGTGGCTGACACTGTTATGGGGGATCTGTGGCTGACACTGTTATGGGGATCTGTGGATGACACTGTTATGGGGGATCTGTGGATGACACTGTTATGGGGATCTGTGGATGATCACTGTTATGGGGGATCTGTGGATGTCACTGTTATGGGGGATCTGTGGATGTCACTGTTATAGGGGATCTGTGGATGTCACTGTTATGGAGGATCTGTGGATGTCACTGTTATGGAGGATCTGTGGATGACACTGTTATGGGGGATCTGTGGATGACACTGTTATGGGGGATCTGTGGATGACACTGTTATGGGGATCTGTGGATGACACTGTTATGGGGGATCTGTGGATGACACTGTTATGGGGGATCTGTGGATGACACTGTTATGGGGGATCTGTGGATGACACTGTTATGGGGGATCTGTGGATGACACTGTTATGGGGATCTGTGGATGACACTGTTATGGGGGATCTGTGGATGACACTGTTATGGGGGATCTGTGGATGACACTGTTATGGGGGATCTGTGGATGACACTGTTATGGGGGATCTGTGGATGACACTGTTATGGGGGATCTGTGGATGACACTGTTATGGGGGATCTGTGGATGACACTGTTATGGGGGATCTGTGGATGACACTGTTATGGGGATCTGTGGATGACACTGTTATGGGGGATCTGTGGATGACACTGTTATGGAGGATCTGTGGATGACACTGTTATAGGGGATCTGTGGATGTCACTGTTATGGGAGGATCTAGTGGATGACACTGTTATGGGGGATCTGTGGATGACACTGTTATAGGGGGATCTGTGGATGACACTGTTATGGGGGATCTGTGGATGACACTGTTATGGGGGATCTGTGGATGACACTGTTATGGGGGATCTGTGGATGACACTGTTATGGGGGATCTGTGGATGACACTGTTATGGGGGATCTGTGGATGTACACTGTTATGGGGGATCTGTGGATGACACTGTTATGGGGGATCTGTGGATGACACTGTTATGGGGATCTGTGGATGACACTGTTATGGGGGATCTGTGGATGACACTGTTATGGGGGATCTGTGGATGACACTGTTATGGGGGATCTGTGGATGACACTGTTATGGGGGATCTGTGGATGA
>CM065592.1:2413864-2443004 GCA_033119425.1 Bufotes viridis
GCCTGTCAGTGCTCAGCGTCATATCCAGAGGTTGTATGAGTGCTGCCAGCATTGTTTCAGGGGTAACAGGGGTGGGGGGTGAGCCTGTCAGTGCTCAGTCATATCCAGAGGCTGTATGAGTGCTGCCAGCATTGCTGCAGAGGTTACAGGGGTGGGGGGGTCAGCCTGTCAGTGCTCAGTGTCATATCCAGAGGTAGTATGAGTGCTGCCTGCATTGCTGCAGAGGTTACAGGGGTGGGGGTTCAGCCTGTCAGTGCTCAGCGTCCTATCCTGAGGTTGTATGAGTGCTGCCAGCATTGCTGCAGAGGTAACAGGGGTGGGGGTCAGCCTGTCAGTGCTCAGTGTCATATGCAGAGGTTGTATGAGTGCTGCCAGCATTGCTGCAGAGGTTACAGGGGTGGGGGTCAGCCTGTCAGTGCTCAGCGTCATATCCAGAGGTTGTATGAGTGCTGCCAGCATTGCTGCAGAGGTTACAGGGGTGGGGGTCAGCCTGTCAGTGCTCAGTGTCATATACAGAGGTTGTATGAGTGCTGCCAGCATTGCTGCAGAGGTTCAGGGGTGGGGTCAGCTTGTCAGTGCTCAGCGTCATATCCAGAGGTTATATGAGTGCTGCCAGCATTGCTGCAGAGGTTACAGGGGTGGGGGTCAGCCTGTCAGTGCTCAGCGTCATATCCAGAGGCTGTATGAGTGCTGCCAGCATTGCTGCAGAGGTTACAAGGGTGGGGATCAGCCTGTCAGTGCTCAGCGTCATATCCAGAGGTTGTATGAGTGCTAATAAAAAGAAATGATCCAGCACTGTCGTTTTCAATTGAAAAAGCCAAATACCTTTATTCCGTTGCATAAAATACAAGCGACAGCTTTGCCTTGACTCATGGAAACACACTCCTTGATCTACGCGTTTCAGACACACCTGTCCTTAATCATGACCTCCATCATTGCTGCAGAGGTTACAGGGGTGGGGGTTCAGCCTGTCAGTGCTCAGCGTCCTATCCAGAGGCTGTATGAGTTCTGCCAGCATTGCTGCAGAGGTTACAGGGGTGGGGGGTCAGCCTGTCAGTTCTCAGTGTCATATCCAGAGGCTGTATGAGTGCTGCCAGCATTGCTGCAGAGGTTACAGGGGTGGGGGGTCAGCCTGTCAGTGCTCAGCGTCATATCCAGAGGTTGTATGAGTGCTGCTAGCATTGACTTCTGCGAGATACTGTATATAAGGGTGCACTGACTTCTGTGAAATACTGTATATAGGGGTGCACTGACTTCTGTGAGATACTGTATATAGGGGTGCACTGACTTCTGTGAGATACTGTATATAGGGGTGCACTGACTTCTGTGAGATACTGTATATAGGGGTGCACTGACTTCTGTGAGATACTGTATATAGGGGTGCACTGACTTCTGTGAGATACTGTATATAGGAGTGCACGGACTTCTGTGAGATATTGTATATAGGGGTGTACTAACTTTTGTGAGATACTGTATATAGGGGTGCACTGACTTCTGTGAGATACTGTATATAGGGGTGCAATGACTTCTGTGAGATACTGTATATAGGGGTGTACTAACTTCTGTGAGATACTGTATATAGGGTGCACTGACTTCTGTGAGATACTGTGTATAGGGGTGCACTGACTTCTGTGAGATACTGTATATAGGGGTGCAATGACTTCTGTGAGATACTGTATATAGGGGTGTACTAACTTCTGTGAGTTACTGTATATAGGGTGCACTGACTTCTGTGAGATACTGTGTATAGGGGTGCACTGACTTCTGTGAGATACTGTATATAGGGGTGCACTGACTTCTGTGAGATACTGTATATAGTGGTGCATAAACCTCTGTGAGATACTTTATATCGGGGTGCACTGACTTCTGTGAGATACTGTATATAGGGGTGCAATGACTTCTGTGAGATACTGTATATAGGGGTGTACTAACTTCTGTGAGATACTGTATATAGGGTGCACTGACTTCTGTGAGATACTGTGTATAGGGGTGCACTGACTTCTGTGAGATACTGTATATAGGGGTGCACTGACTTCTGTGAGATACTGTATATAGTGGTGCATAAACCTCTGTGAGATACTTTATATAGGGGTGCACTGACTTCTGTGAGATATTGTATATAGGGGTGTACTAACTTTTGTGAGATACTGTATATAGGGGTGCACTGACTTCTGTGAGATACTGTATATAGGGGTGTACTAACTTTTGTGAGATACTGTATATAGGGTGCACTGACTTCTGTGAGATACTGTATATAGGGGTGCACTGACGTCTGTGAGATACTGTATATAGGGTGCACTGACTTCTGTGAGATACTGCATATAGGGGTGCACTGACTTCTGTGAGATACTGTATATAGGGTGCACTGACTTCTGTGAGATACTGTATACAGGGGTGCACTGACGTCTGTGAGATTCTGTATATAGTGGTGCACTGACTTCTGTGAGATTCTGTATATAGGGTGCACTGACTTCTGTGAGATACTGTATATAGGGGTGCACTGACGTCTGTGAGATTCTGTATATAGTGGTGCACTGACTTCTGTGAGATTCTGTATATAGGGTGCACTGACTTCTGAGATACTGTATATAGGGGTGAACTGACTTCAGTGAGATACTGTATATAGGGGTGCACTGACTTCTGTGAGATACTGTATATAGGGGTGCACTGACGTCTGTGAGATTCTGTATATAGTGGTGCACTGACTTCTGTGAGATACTGTATATAGGGTGCACTGACTTCTGAGATACTGTATATAGGGTGCACTGACTTGTGAGATTCTGTATATAGGGTGCACTGACTTGTAAGATTCTGTATATAGGGTGCATTGACTTCTGTGAGATACTGTATATAGGGTGCACTGACTTGTGAGATTCTGTATATAGGGTGCACTGACTTCTGAGATACTGTATATAGGGTGCACTGACTTGTAAGATTCTGTATATAGGGTGCACTGATTTCTGAGATTCTGTATATAGTGGTGCACTGACTTCTGTGAGATTCTGTATATAGGGTGCACTGACTTTGTGAGATTCTGTATATAGGGTGCACTGACTTCTGTGAGATTCTGTATATAGGGTGCACTGACTTCTGAGATATTGTATATAGGGGTGCACTGACTTCTGTGAGATTCTGTATATAGGGTGCACTGACTTCTGTGAGATTCTGTATATAGGGTGCACTGACTTCTGTGAGATACTGTATATAGGGGTGTACTAACTTCTGTGAGATGCTGTATATAGGGCGCACTGACTTCTGTGAGATTCTGTATATAGGGTGCACTGACTTCTGTGAGATTCTGTATATAGGGTGCACTGACTTCTGTGAGATTCTGTATATAGGGTGCACTGACTTCTGAGATATTGTATATAGGGGTGCACTGACTTCTGTGAGATTCTGTATATAGGGTGCACTGACTTCTGTGAGATACTGTATATAGGGGTGTACTAACTTCTGTGAGATGCTGTATATAGGGTGCACTGACTTCTGTGAGATTCTGTATATAGGGTGCACTGACTTCTGTGAGATTCTGTATATAGGGTGCACTGACTTCTGTGAGATTCTGTATATAGGGTGCACTGACTTCTGAGATATTGTATATAGGGGTGCACTGACTTCTGTGAGATTCTGTATATAGGGTGCACTGACTTCTGTGAGATTCTGTATATAGGGTGCACTGACTTCTGTGAGATACTGTATATAGGGTGCACTGACTTTTGTGAGATTCTGTGTGTGTGTACTGTAAAATCCAGCAATTATAAAAGGAGAGCGAAATGATTCCGGGGTGGAGGGGCAGCCTGCCATATAAAAATATTATCTACGTCCTATTGATGCCCATCTTTTTTTTCTGACGAACCCATCAGTAGATTTGCATACGGCGGAGCAAACTTCATGCTTCCGAAATTAAGTTCTTTTGAGACTGTGGCGTCAGCGGGTCTCGGCTAAGATGTTCGCCTACTGCCTCGAGGCCAATGTCATGAGTAGAGATGAGCGAACTTCTATTTTTAGTTCGGCGTCCAAAGTTCGGGTTCGGGTTATCGTAGCATCCCGTTATGGATTCTGCTACCACGCACCATAACGGCATTTGGAATCCATAAGGGGATTCTTCAATGAACCCGAACCTTGGACAACCGTAAGGACCTGGGGTGACGTCACCGTCATGTGATCAGTGCAGGGGGCGTGGCTCAGCACTGGATCACCTCTTATCCAATCCAGTACTGAGCCACGCCCCCTGCACTGATCACATGACGGTGACATTACCCCAGGTCCTCCGTGTTGTCCAAGGTTCGGGTTCAATGAAACATCCCCTTATAGATTCCAAATGCCGTTATGGTCCGTGGTAGCGGAATCCATAAAGGGATGCTACGATAACCCGAACTTTGGACGCCGAACTAAAAATAGAAGTTCGCTCATTTCGTCACGAAAAACATCTAAAGTTACTGTTAAATAGTGTTGAGCGCGAATATTCGAATAGCGAATTTTTTTTAGTGAATATCGGCACTTCGCTAATTCGCGAATGTTTCGAATATAGCGCTATAAATTCACTATTTCGAATATTGTTTTTTTTTTTTTTTAGTTATATTTTTTTCTTTCCCACTTCCCAAAAGTAGCTCTTACCTGTCCTGAGGATTCCTGGCTTCCTGGCTGCTCTAGTCAGTGCCCGTTGCCGCTTCTGCCGACTTCCGTGCTCATGGAGCGTCCCCATCACCATGGGAACGTCTCCATACTAGAATGTACTGTCGGATTTGAGAATTACGTTGAAATCGCAATGCGATTACTCCAAGTTACATTAATCGCATTGCGATTTCAATTAGCACTGCTGCTATATTCCATATTCGTTAACTTCGTTAATTCTAGCAAGCTGACCCATTATAAACCCAGCTCTAAGTTGTAATCGCAATGCGATTAATATAACTTGAATTAACCGCATTGCGATTTCAAGACATGGTTTACTATGGAGCTAAAACGAAGATGGAGAATACTTCGTTATCTTCGTTTTGAGGAATATGACGAATACATTCGTCATATTCGCTAATTCTACCAAGCCAACCATAGTAAACCATGTCTAAGTAGAAATCGCAATGCGGTTACTTCAAGTTATATTAATCGCATTGCGATTACAACTTCGAGCTGGGTTTCTAATGGGTCAGCTTGCTAGAATTAACGAAGTTAACGAATATGGAATATAGCAGTGCTAAGTTGAAATCGCAATTTGATCCCGTGCTGAGCCACGCCCCCTGCACTGATCACATGACGGTGACGTCACCCCAGGTCCTTCGGCTGTTCAACAGTTCGGGTTGGTGGCAGCCGCCCCTTATGGATTCCATATGCCGCGATAGTCCGCGGTAGTGGAATCCATAACGGGATGCGCGAGTCACCACAACCCGAACAACGAAAGCCGAACTTTTTTTTAAAGTTCGCTCATCTCTATCAACCTTCCTATTTGATTGCTAGAATTAGCGAAGTTGACGAATAGGTAGCTAAAACGAAGATGGAGAATACTTTGTTATCTTCGTTTTGAGGAATATGAAGAATACATTCGTCATATTCGTCATCTTCGCTATAATTCTAGATATGAAACCAATAAGAAAGTAGCCTTAAGTTAAAATCGCAATACGCGATTATTTAAATTGCATATTAATCGCGATAACTGGAATAATGATGAATATTCGATTTCGACAAATATGAAACGAATATTCTAGCGAATATTCACGAATTTCGTCGAAATCGAATATGGCACCTGCCGCTCATCACTACTGTTAAATATCGTCCTGCATTCCTTAATTTCAGAAGGAGCCCAACACAACATGGAGCGTTCTCGATGGAAGATAAAAGTGAAGAGGATTTAATTTAGATAAAAAGAAAAAGGTTACAAAGCTCAGGAAGAGAAAGAGAAAGTATAACAAAGGAATCTCAAAAAGAAACAAGCACCAGTTACACAAATAAGTGAAAAAGTAATTTCCCGAATAAATGTGAATGTGTGTAGAGAGCGACAGGCGTCAGAAAAAGCTCTCCCGATTAGAGTTGAGCGAACTTGTGTTTTTGAGTTCAGCGTCCAAAGTTCGGGTTCGGGTTATCCAAGCATCCCGTTATGGATTCCGCTACCACGGACCATAACGGCATTTGGAACACGGGGGGAAGGACCTGGGGTGACGATACCGTCATGTGATCAGTGCAGGGGGCGTGGCTCAGTACTGGAATGGATAAGAGGTGATCCAGTACTGAGCCACGCCCCCTGCACTGATCACATGACGGTGACGTTACCCCAGGTCCTCCGTGTTGTCCAAGGTTCGGGTTCATTAAAGAATCCCCTTATGGATTCCAAATGCTGTTATGGTCCGTGGTAGCAGAATCCATAACGGGATGCTACGATAACCCGAACCCGAACCTTGGACACCGAACTAAAAATAGAAGTTCGCTTTACTATGGAGCTAAAACGAAGATGTAGAATACTTCGTTATTTTCGTTTTGAGGAATATGACGAATACATTCGTCATATTCGCTAATTCTACCAAGCCAACCATAGTAAACCATGTCTGTTGAAATCGCAATGCGGTTACTTCAAGTTATATTAATCGCATTGCGATTTCAACTTCGAGCTGGGTTTATAATGGGTGAGCTTGCTAGAATTAACGAAGTTAACGAATATGGAATATAGCAGCAGTGCTAATTGAAATCGCAATGCGATTAATGTAACTTGGAGTAACCGCATTGCGATTTCTACTTAGCACTGCTGCTATATTCCATATTCGTTAGCTTCGTTAATTCTAGCAAGCTGACCCATTAGAAACCCAGCTCGAAGTTGAAATCGCAATTACTTCAAGTTATATTAATCGCATTGCGATTTCAACGTAATTCTCAAATCCGACAGTACATTTTAGTATGGAGACTTTCCCATGATGATGGGGACGCTCCATGAGTATGGTTGGCTTGGTAGAATTAGCGAAGATAACAAAGTATTCTACATCTTCGTTTTAGCAACCTATTCGTCAACTTCGCTAATTCTAGCAATCAAATAGGAAGGTTGACTATAGAGACAGCTGTGTTTAATTCACTATGCGATTATATTATATATTTTTTATATTTTATATTTTTAAATATTTTATATTTTTATCAAGTATTATAATTATTCTATTTATTTTTTTAAAAAAAGCAAAGTAATATAATCGCATAGTGAATTAAACACAGCTGTCTCTATAGTCAACCGTCCTATTTGATTGCTAGAATTAGCGAAGTTGACGAATAGGTAGCTAAAATGAAGATGGAGAATACTTTGTTATCTTCGTTTTGAGGAATTTGACGAATACATTCGCCATATTCGTCATCTTCGCTATAATTCTAGATATCAAACCAATAGTAGAGTAGCCTTAAGTTAAAATCGCAATACGCGATTATTTAAATCGCATATTAATCGCGATAACTAGAATAATGATGAATATTCGATTTCAACGAATATTCTATCGAATATTCGCGAATTTCGTCGAAATCGAATATGGCACCTGCCGCTCATCACTACTGTTAAATATCGTCCTGCATTCCTTAATTTCAGAAGGAGCCCAACACAACATGGAGCGTTCTCGATGGAAGATAAAAGTGAAGAGGATTTAATTTAGATAAAAAGGTTACAAAGCTCAGGAAGAGAAAGATAAAGTATAACAAAGGAATCTCAAAAAGAAACAAGCACCAGTTACACAAATAAGTGAAAAAGTAATTCCCCGAATAAATGTGAATGTGTGTAGAGAGCGACAGGCGTCAGAAAAAGCTCTCCCGATTAGAGTTGAGAGAACTTCTGTTTGAGGTTCGGCTTCCAAAGTTCAGGTTTGGGTTATCCAAGCATCCCGTTATGGATTCTGCTACCACGGACCATAACGGCATTTGGAACACGGGAGGAAGGACCTGGGGTGATGTCACCGTCATGTGATCAGTGCAGGGGGCGGGGCTCAGTACTGGATTAGATAAGAGGTCGTAGGCTACCACCTCTTATCTAATCCAGTACTGAGCCACGCCCCCTGCACTGATCACATGACCGTGACGTCACCCCAGGTCCTTAGTGTTGTCCAAGGTTCGGGTTCATTAAAGAATGCCCTTATGGATTCCAAATGCTGTTATGGTCCGTGGTGGCGGAATCCATAACGGGATGCTACGATAACCTGAACCCGAACTTTGGACGCCGAACTTAAAACAGAAGTTCGCTCAACTCTACTCCCGATGTCATGAGACGAAGCCTTTTATAGTCCGCAATCTCCATAGAGATACACTGTATCCTATATTTAACATTCTAACAAACATATAGGCCTCTTTTCGGATAGGATGCGGGTGCGTTGGGGGAATATGCGCGATTTTTCTGCGCGTGTGCAAACTTTTGTAATGCGTTTTGCACGCGCGTGTGAAAAATCGCCATGTTTGGTACCCAGACCCGAACTTCATCACTGAAGTCCGGTTTCGGGTTGAATATTCTGGAGATTTTATTATTTTCCCTTATAACATGGTTATACGGGAAAATAATAGCATTCTTAATAAAGAAAGCTTTGTAGAATGTGGATTAAGGGGTTAAAAATAAAAAACTTAACTCACCTTAGCCACTTGATCGCGTAGTTGGCGATCTCTCTTTTCTCTTCAAGCTTTAGCTGTAGTCTAAAGGACCTGTGATTGGACCATGTGATTGGACCATGTGATGTAACGTCATCACAGGTCCTTTAGACTACAGCTAATGCTTGAAGAGAGAAGAGAGATCGCCAACTACGCAATCAAGTGGCTAAGGTGAGTTAAGTTTTTTTATTTTTAACCCCTTCCTCATCATTTTACTATGCATTCTTTATTGAGAATGCTATTATTTCCCCTTATAACCATGTTATAAGGGAAAATAATGAAGATCAGGTCCCGTCGCTTAGCAACCATGAGGGAAAATCGCACCGCATCCGCACTTGCTTGCGGATACTTGCAATTTTCCTGCAGCCCCATTCACTTTTACGGGGCCTGCTGTTGCGTGAAAAACGCACAATATAGAGCATGCTGCGATTTTCACACAACGCAGAAGTGATGCGTGAAAATCACCGCTCATGTGCACAGCCCCATAGAAATGAATGGGTCCGGATTCAGTGCGGGTGCAATGCGTTCACATCATGCATTGCACCCGCGCGGAAAACTCGCTCGTGTGAAAGGGGCCATACGGTTAACAAGTAAAACCCCTTACATCAGGATTTCCTAAATGATCCTATCTGTCAGGGCTCATGCACACGACCGTTGCTGTTTTGCGGTCCGTTTTTCACGGATCCGTTGTTCAGTATCTGAGATTTTTTCCCTCTAATTTAAGTCCTCTTCCGTTCCATTATTGCACAAAACATATCCGTATTGTTTCCGTATTTGATCCGTTTTGTGCGGATGATATACTGAAACAGTAACTTATTAATCACCAAACACATGAGCAAAATGTGCTGGGCATAGCATTTCTACAGTATGGATCCGCAAAATACGGATGTGTTCCGTGTGCGTTCCGTATTTTTTGCGGACCCATTGACTTGAATGGGGCCTCGGTCCGTGATTTCCGGACAATAATAGGACATGCACTACTTTTTTGCGGAACGGCCATACGGACAAACGGAAATTAAATGCACACGGAGTAACTTCCGTATATTCTACAGCCCCATTGAAGTGAATGGTTCCGCATACGGCCAGCAAAAAAAACGGAACGGAAATGGAAAGAAAATACGGTCGTGCGCATGAGCCCTTAAGCTAATAATGATGCTGAGGTCGGAGGATTCCCAACCTTTCCAATACTATTGTCATCTCAAGGGCTGTCAAAAATGGACGCTTCAACACAAATGCTGGCCTCCCATGGTCCTTAAAGGGACCTGTCACCCCCAAGCCGCTGCATCCTCTGCTTCTAGACACGCCCCATTTTCCCGCATTGAGTTCCGTCCTCGGGGCTCAATAACGGAAAAGAACTGATCAGTTTTATCCCAATGCATTCTGAATAGAGAGAAATCCGTTCAGGATGCGTCAGGATGTCTTCCGTTCAGTCACTGCACGTTCTTTGGGACAGAGAAAATACCGCAGCATGCTGCGGTTTTATCTCCGTCCAAACTTCTGGTAACACTTGCCGGAATGCCAGATCCGGCATTAACTTACATTGAAATGTATTGTACATTGAAATACCGCACTGACGGATCCGTTCTTTCGGTCTGTGCATGTGCAGACCTTTAAAAATGTAAAAATAAATAACGGATCAATTTTTCCGGATGACAACCGGAGAGACGGATCCGTTATTGCAATGTATTTGTGAGACGGATCCATCTACAAATGCTGTCTGTTTGCATACAGATTGCCGGATCTGCCCGCCGTATCCTCACAACGCAAGTGTGAAAGTGCGCTTAGAGAGTCTACCCCATATATAATGGGACGTCCAGGCGGACGCTCCAAGGATTTGGGAAGAAAATAAAACCATGGGGTGCAAGGATGTAAAATCTTTATAAACTTACTTAAAATGCCCAGGGTTGCCAATCGTCCAGAAATTTCTGGACAGTCCATAAAATACGCGTCTTTTTTCCTGTGTCCGTGATTTTTTGGGGGCTGGTGGGACTTGGCATTTTAGTGTTAATTCTCATCATTTCACAGCTCCCAGTACATACTGGTGATGAGGTGCTATAAATATATTACTTATAATCTTTATCAGTCATTATGCTTTTCCAAACGGTCCATAAAAATATCGATTGTCTGTGATTTTGGTTTAAGTTTTCCAAAAAAAAAAAAAGATAAATTCTGATTGACAACCCTGAAAACGCCCCTCTGGTTGCAGAGATTTTTTAAGAGGCTCATAATAAGTCCTCTTTCACACGACCGTATGCCCTCAGAGACTAGGGTCCGTGCGGGAGCGGGCCATATGTCCGGGGCGGCATTGATCGTGCACATGGGAGCGCACATGCACGTCAGGCCGCCCGGGGGCTATTCTCCCGCACTAATAAGATCGGGTGGCCCGACATGCTCAGTATCATTGTAATCTATGATGCTGTGCGCTCCCATGTGCACGATCAATGCCGCTCCGGGACATATGGCCCGCTCACGCACGGACCGTAGTCTCTGAGGGCCTACGGTCGTGTGCAAGGGCCCTGAGATCAGATGAAATTCTTAAGGATTCTTGATGATATTACTTGGAATCCACGATCACTATCCCGCCGCCTTTATCTGCATTTTTTTGCCCTAAAGATTTACGTTGCCCGATTTTGGGGCAGATTATCGAGAACAACTTTTCCTGCCCATTCTAAATGTGCCGCCAATCCCAACAATCGGCTGTTCGCATTCTTATGTCCGTTCCACAGTCCTGCAAAAAACATAGAACATGTCCTATTCTTCACCATCTTGTCTTGACGGACGTTACCCGTACTTTTTGCAAATCCGCATTTTCTGTGAATGACCCCTTATTCAGTTACATGGTTGGAAAATCTACATATTCAGTGTTTTTATTTAGTTTTATTGTGTATCATCTTCTTTATCATTAGTCTGAGGTTGTTGCATCCTCATCATTGGCGTCGGAACAGAACTTCCAGGAGGGAGGTTATAGCTGACACCTCCTGATAGAGCGCTGCTCCTGTCCTAACACGACCACTGATGGAGGGGCCGGTGGCCAGACCTGTCAGTCTGCAGCGCAGGGACTGTACGCATACCAGTTTCCCAGCCCATACATAGTGAGATTCCAAGGAGGCCGCTGATAGACTGGTCTGGTCACATGTCCCCCACTGAGGCCAGCTGGAGAACACAAGTGGCAGCAGCAGTCATAAGGTCTTCTAAGGACATGATATTAGTAAGTGACTGTATTTTCAAAACATTTCTGAAAATAAAAAGCAGCCAAACTCTTTACCCCAGGAATCGGCAACCTCCGGCACTCCAGCTGTTGTGAAACTACAACTCCCAGCAGGCTTCTTTCACCTCTGTGGGAGATTAGAGAACAGCCAAGCAAGTGTGCATGATGGGAGATGTAGTTTCCCAACACCTGGAGTGCCGGAGGTTGCTGATCCCTGCTTTACTCTCTGTAGTATGTTTCTGGAGTGTGAGAGTAAACCACATGAAGAACATACAAACTCCATGCAGATGTTGTCCTTGGTCAGATATGAACCCAGGACCCTAGTGCTGCCATGTAACGATGCTGATCACTAATCCACCATGCTCAGTGCATTACTGAAAATTTATTATCGCTGTTTTCTTCTATTCCATCACTTTTACCTTTATATACTGTATGAAGATCGAATATCAATATGTCCACAAGTTACATAAGGTCTCCATGGGGAGTCCTTCACCTTTCACTATGTCCTCTGAAGTCTCCTGCCGTGTGGGTGGAGGTATAAATACAATAAGAAGATGGAAGGTTCATTGTTATGAGTAAAGTTTTATTTTTCTCTTAGAACATTTGCCACATTGTCAACAGGATTGCGGTTTCTTCTCTGTCAATTGTCTTTTGACTTTCAAAATGTAATTTCCTTGTAAAAATATCAAACAGGTTTCTCTATTATGTGAATTCTCTTATGTTGATCAAGCTCTAATTTACTTGTAAAATATTTCCAACATTCTGAACATGAATACGGCTTCTCTCCTGTGTGAATTCTTTCATGTCTATTAAGATGTGATTTATCTGTAAAGCATTTCCCA
This sequence comes from Bufotes viridis, assembly GCA_033119425.1. NCBI lineage: Eukaryota > Metazoa > Chordata > Amphibia > Anura > Bufonidae > Bufotes > Bufotes viridis. The sequence goes on from CM065592.1 coordinate 2,426,504, forward strand.
CATTCTGAACATGAAAATGGTTTTTCTCCTGTGTGAATTCTCCGATGTAGATCCAGACTTGATTTGTTTCTAAAACATTTCCCACATTCTGAACATAAATACGACTTCTCTCCTGTGTGAATTTTCTGATGTTGATTAAGGCTTGGTTTCTGTGTAAAGCATTTCCCACATTCTGAACATGAATACGGCTTCTCTCCTGTGTGAATTCTCTTATGCTGATCAAGATTTGATTTCTTGGTAAAACATTTCTCACATTCTGAACATGAATACTGCTTCTCTCCTGTGTGAATTCTCTCATGTTTTATAAGATCTAACTTACGTGTAAAACATTTTCCACATTCTGAACATGAATATGGCTTCTCTCCTGTGTGACTTTTCTCATGACTAACAAGATCTGATTTCTTTGCAAAACATTTCCCACATTCTGGACAAGAATACGGCTTCTCCCCTGTGTGAATTCTCCAATGTGCAAGAAGATTTGATTTCTGCGAAAAACATTTCCCACATTCTGAACATGAATACGGTCTCCCTCCTGTGTGATTTCTCTCATGTGTAACAAGATTTGACTGATTTGTAAAACGTTTCCCACAATTTGAACATGAAAATGGCTTCTCTCCTGTATGAATTCTTTTATGTTTCACAAGGGTTCCATTCTGGGTAAAACATTTCCCACATACTGAACATGAATATGGCTTCTCTCCTGTGTGAATTCTCTCGTGTTTAACAAGATCCGATTTATTTATAAAACATTTTCCACATTCTGAACATGAATATGGCTTCTTTCCTGTGTGAATTCTTTCATGCATAACGAAACTTGATTTGTCTGTAAAGGATTTCCCACATTCTGAACACGAAAAAGGCTTCTTTCCTGTGTGAACTCTCTCATGTATAACAAGTTTTGATTTACTTATGAAGCATTTCCCACATTCTAGACATGAATACGGCTTCTTCCCTGTGTGAATTCTCTCATGTAAAACAAGTTTTGATTTACTTATAAAACATTTCTCACATTCTAAACATGAATAAGGTTTTTCTCCTGTGTGAATTCTATGATGTGTAACAAGACTTGATTTATTTGAAAAAGGTTTTCCACATTCTGAACATGAATACGGCTTCTCTCCTGTGTGACTTCTTCTGTGTACAGAAAGTTCTGACATATAACTGAAATGTTTTCCACATTCCCCACATTGAAACCTTTTACCCCTTTTCTGCCCGATACTTGTAGTAACAAGCTCTGATTGGTCAGGAGAAGGTTCCTCAGGATTAGGGGGATTATATGATGGATCTGGACTCGTAACGAGTTGTGATTGGTCAGGAGAAGGTTCCTCATGATTAGAAGGATTATATGACAGATCTGCAATGAGAAGTAATGGATACACAATGAGTTTTTCCCCTGAAGAGCGCTGCACGATATCCTGATCTTCTTCATAATTCAGAGATAACATGACGTTTCCTTCAGGCTTCTTACTGAGATTTTCTGTTAGGATTAAAAGATAATTTTGTGATTTGTTCTTCAAACAACAAAGTGTATAAATCGATAACATTCCAATGAGGCCGGATTCACATGAGCTCGTTATGGACTCTTTATCCATCCTTATGACGTGGAAATGTCCTGGCCTCACCTCAAGTTTAAAAAACCCAAACTCACAGCATCATAGGGATTTATGATGCTCGGACTTCCTGTCACATAAATCCAGTCACACAGGGACACATGCAGATAATAAGGCCATAACATCCTAGCGTGAATCCAGCCCTAAGCTAGAAACACGCCTGCAGATAGTCAGAAGTTCAGCAGGAACGTCTCCTTCCTTTACTTTGTATTTGCCATGAAATCCGCAGCAGAAAGTCAGAGCTGACTCTCGGAGTCCTGCTGTGTTTCTGCACTTTGCATACTGTGGCTCTGCCTGCGGGTTTACACCAAATCAATGGTGCAAAGCTGATCACTTTCTTCTCACTACATGGTTAAAGGAACCACGTGTGGAAATATCTACCTGGTGGTTTCCCTTTAAAAACAATGGAAGATCAATCCTGCATGGGGCAGAAAAAGGTAATCTGACCACAACCTAAGGCTACTCTCCGGCAGGGGGTCTCAAAACCTGAATAAAACGCTTCTGTTTCACTTAATGATCCGGATGCATCCGTTTCGTCCGGATCCGGTTGTATTAAAGAGAAACTGAACAAACTGGATCAGGCATTAAAACCATTGTAAGTCAATGGGTGCACCTGGAGCAGTCTTTGGTGGTGTCTACCAACAGACTGTCTCTTTTGGAAAGGGTTTAGTATGCCAGTGTGCCCATGTGGCGCTTCGTCCGGCAGGTCATGCCGCAGACTTAACTCTATGCGAAAGGGAAGATGGTGTCGCACTGGGTGCAACCTAAAGCCAACTAGTTGTGCTCTCAGATCAGTGGATTCACCCTTCTATCTAATCATAGATTGCTAAAAATAGTCTGGGCACTCTCAGATAACGGGAATCATATTGACTAGTGGATGATATCAATATTAAAACAATGTTTATTATATGGCTAAAAGAAAGTCACCAATAAAATCCTCCAATTAAAATTGCAAATATCACATAAGTTCTTGGTACAATAAGAAACAGCTCCCGAGTAGATGATGAAGCTCCCGAGTAGATGATGACTGCCCTATTAATCTTATGTCAGGCTCACTCGAATTATCCCAAAAGTATGGTATCTTTGTATACCTAGGATTGTTCGTTCACCAAACAAAAATCACTTGAAAACGGTATTTCGACCCTTAGTCTTCCTGGTTCATATAAGCGTCTCTCTTATATAGATATAAACAGCGTTCCTCCCAAAACAGTAACAATAATGTTATTCAATGTCTGTGTGATCGCGGCATCCGCTATTCACAAACAATCAGCGACGTCCCGCTATTCGCAAACAATCAGCGGCGTCCTGCTATTCACAAACAATCAGCGGCGTCCCGCTATTCACAAACAATCAGCGGCGTCCCGCTATTCACAAACAATCAGCGACGTCCCGCTATTCACAAACAATCAGCGGCGTCCTGCTATTCACAAACAATCAGCGGCGTCCCGCTATTCACAAACAAACAGCGGCGTCCCGCTATTCACAAACAAACAGCGGCGTCCCGCTATTCGCAAACAATCAGTGGCGTCCCGCTATTCGCAAACAATCAGCGGGTCCCGCTATTCACAATCAATCAGCGGCGTCCCGCTATTCACAAACAATCAGCGGCGTCCCGCTATTCACAAACAATCAGCGGCGTCCCGCTATTCACAATCAGCGGCGTCCCGCTATTCACAAACAATCAGCGGCGTCCCGCTATTCACAATCAGCGGCGTCCCGCTATTCACAAACAATCAGCGGCGTCCCGCTATTCACAAACAATCAGCGGCGTCCCGCTATTCACAATCAGCGGCGTCCTGCGATTCACAATCAGCGGCGTCCTGCGATTCACAATCAGCGGCGTCCCACTATTCACAAACAATCAGCGGCGTCCCGCTATTCGCAAACAATCAGCGGCGTCCCGCTATTCGCAAACAATCAGCGGCGTCCCGCTATTCGCAAACAATCAGCGGCGTCCCGCTATTCGCAAACAATCAGCGGCGTCCCGCTATTCACAAACAATCAGCGGCGTCCCGCTATTCACAAACAATCAGCGGCGTCCCGCTATTCACAAACAATCAGCGGCGTCCCGCTATTCACAAACAATCAGCGGCGTCCCGCTATTCACAAACAATCAGCGGCGTCCCGCTATTCACAAACAATCAGCGGCGTCTCGCTATTCACAAACAATCAGCGGCGTCCCGCTGAATAGATACATTGTGCACTCATCCTGTAGTCAGTATAAGCTGGAATGATCTTACCGGGGGATGTAAATGGTGGTTTGTCGTTGCTCTGGGCACGGTGTTCGCCAACCTCCGTGAAGTTAGTCGGCCCTCTGGTTTACTCCCGACTGTTATCCACGCCAGCAGCTCGGCGTCTCACGTGGGCTCTTGTTTAAAGCCACCTGTGTTCTGAGTCCTGCTATTTCACGTGGCAGGCGGTATCCCGATTATGTCACGCCACAAATTCCCCGGTAAAGATCCAATGTCCTGCTATCAGGGTACTGCGGGATGTAAGTCGGTATGATGAGGGGGGGGGGGATTTCAACCAGACGCGTTTCGGGGTTAAAGGTAGCCCCTTCTGCAGTGGTTACTGACCCCCTCCTACTTCCCCTCATTTATAGCGCTTTTTAGCAATTGTAAAAATCTGGACTGGATTCAATTGATGGGGGTCTGGAAATTTCGGGTCATTAATCTTTCCAAAACTCTTCATCTATAAATAAATTTGCATAAAGTTTCGCCCCCAGCTATGCAAATTTATTTATGGCAAACTGGGAGGAGCCAGAAATTGCTCCCAGACTGGGGACGGACCTGGCGCTCTGGCAAAGGTACATCGACGATATACTCTTTATATGGCAAACAGGGAAGACCGTCTCAATTCTTTTTTGAAAGGGATAAATCAAAATGACCCAAATTTGAGATTTTCAGGAATTACTAGTAGAACAAGTTTAGAATTTTTAGATTTAAAAATATTGTACAAGAAAATCAATTAAAAAGTAGAACCTTTACAAAACCACTGACTCGGAACAGATATACTTTATATAACAGCTGTCGCCTCCCAAGCCGGTAATTAACATTCCCCGAGGTCAATTCCGCCGGATTAAAAGAAATTGTACTTCTGACGATCAATCTGAGAGAGAAGCCGAGGAAATGAGACAAATTCTTGGAAAAAGAATATCCTAAATGAAGACTAACAAAGGAGAGAAATATGAATAAGGACAAAACTAACACAGAGCAGAAAGAGGAAGAACCACGTATTATACTACCCTGTAATGCGGAGGATAAAAAAATAGAACAATAGGTCAAAAACATTGGCAAATATTAACAAAGGGCAAAACAATAGAACCTACAGTACCACGCAGCCCACTAAGAACTTTCTCGATAGTACCAAGTTTAGGTAATAAGGTGGCCCCGACCATCAAAAGAGAAACTAAAACTCCTCCCCTTTTCCAAAGGCGGATTAATATCTGTGGCTTCTATAGATGTGGTACATGTAATAATTGCAAACATACTAATTTTTCCAAAATAAGTAATATCGACAGTAAACCAACATAAACACAAAATTAAAGATTTTTTGACATGCAATTCAGAAAATGTAATATACTTCATAGAATGCCCATGTAATCGACAACATATCGGGAGAACGAAGAGGCCACGTAAAAAACGGATTGCGGAGCACATCGCCAACATTAACAAAGGGTATCTGAACCACCGTCTGTCAAACAGTTTTAGGATAGCACAAAACCAAAACCCAAGGGGTTAAAATGTATTGCCATTGATAAAGTCTTAAAAGACTGGCGAGGGGGGAATCACATTGAAAAAATGCCCCGTCTGGAAACCCAAGGCATATTTGAATTCAACACCCTATTACCAAGAGGTTTGAACACGGAATTTGAACTATTCGGTTTCATGTAGAGGGGGGAGGGTGCCCCCTGCCGATGATGATAAATCGCACTGAATTTTTAATCCTGGCTGATTTTCCGTCTCTAATGACTCTTCTTCCAATGAATAAATTTCCCAACGAATCTTGATGTAAGCAGATCACCCGCAACAAAACAACTCAACGCCTTAGAACCGCACGAGTGCACTTTGCGCCTTTTCAGCCTAAAAGATTAGGGTCTATAACGGATTTGATTGTATGGGACTGCTAAGATTAATTCTACAGCAATTTTATATAGTATATTTTATGCATTAAATACTTACTGTACCCAAGATATTATGTATTTATTTATTTACCTAATATGTATCCATTCGTTCACCTGCACATAATTTAAATTAATAGGGGCCACTTTATTACCTAAACTTGGTACTATCGAGAAAGTTCTTAGTGGGCTGCGTGGTACTGTAGGTTCTATTGTTTTGCCCTTTGTTAATATTTGCCAATGTTTTTGACCTATTGTTCTAATTTTTTTATCCTCCGCATTACAGGGTAGTATAATACGTGGTTCTTCCTCTTTCTGCTCTGTGTTAGTTTTGTCCTTATTCATATTTCTCTCCTTTGTTAGTCTTCATTTAGGATATTCTTTTTCCAAGAATTTGTCTCATTTCCTCGGCTTCTCTCTCAGATTGATCGTCAGAAGTACAATTTCTTTTAATCCGGCGGAATTGACCTCGGGGAATGTTAATTACCGGCTTGGGAGGCGACAGCTGTTATATAAAGTATATCTGTTCCGAGTCAGTGGTTTTGTAAAGGTTCTACTTTTTAATTGATTTTCTTGTACAATATTTTTAAATCTAAAAATTCTAAACTTGTTCTACTAGTAATTCCTGAAAATCGCAAATTTGGGTCATTTTGATTTATCCCTTTCAAAAAAGAATTGAGACGGTCTCCCCTGTTTGCCATATAAAGAGTATATCGTCGATGTACCTTCGGCAGAGCGCCAGGTCCGTCCCCAGTCTGGGAGCAATTTCTGGCTCCTCCCAGTTTGCCATAAATAAATTTGCATAGCTGGGGGCGAAACTTTATGCAAATTTATTTATGGATGAAGAGTTTTGGAAAGATTAATGACCCGAAATTTCCAGACCCCCATCAATTGAATCCAGTCCAGATTTTTACAATTGCTAAAAAGCGCTATAAATGAGGGGAAGTAGGAGGGGGTCAGTAACCACTGCAGAAGGGGCTACCTTTAACCCCGAAACGCGTCTGGTTGAAATCCCCCCCTCATCATACGGACTAACATCCCGCAGTACCCTGATCCAGCCTGGACCATGAGAGGATAGAGAGAAGATCCTGGAGAGGATGTCTATGTGCAGTCACCGCTCCCTCCGCTCCTGCACATAACACAGGGGCCACTGCCCGGAGTGCTACTTTACTGCAGCTCTAAGGTGGAGCCTCACCTGAAGAAACCTCCCAATTCCCTTCCTCCATTCATGATCCCATACCTGTGGTGACATGGACTGGAATGTCCTCCTCCACCTCACTCTTACACGGGGGATCGCCCATCATCCGCTCTTCTTCATCCTCCACTTTAATATCAGTCACATCTTCCCCCTGATTTATCATCTGTAACAATTCAGGACAATACAGCAGACAGGTGGGAAATCTAACAGATCCACAGAAGAGACCCCCACCATCTATGACCCCTCTATGACTGCAGGACCCCCTATATAGATGTGTATAGGGCTCAGCTCCATCTACCTGATGGTTCTCTGGGGCTTCTCCTCTGGACAGTCCTGGGAATACAGAGGACGGGGACATCTCTCGGGGATTTCCTTCTATGAGTCCATCTGTAGGAAACACACAGGGACAGGAGAGATTATTACATGTGATGATGAGATGATGGGAGTAGTAGTCAGGTGACCCATGACAGCCCCCTCCTTACCCTGCTGATCGCCCCATAAATCCGTCTCCTCTTCTTCTTCATCTTTAACCTCAGCCTTAATATCCATCAGATTTTCATCCTAAAGAAGAGAAATGTAAAATGGTCTTTGGGTCAATCCCTTTCTGGTCAGATTCTGGGGAGACTTCAGCTCCATCTACCTGATGGTTCTCTGGGGGCTTCTCCTCTGGACAGTCCTGGGAATACAGAGGACGGGGACATCTCTCGGGGGGACTTCTCCTCCTGGAGTCAGAACCTATAGGAGATAACACACAGACTGAATACAATACTGAGCGCTGAAATGCGGCAGAGGAGAGCAGGAACCTGCGGGGGGATTAGGGTGGAGTTCACCCGCTGCCCTCTGAGTGTCCGGATGATTGGGGTGCGGCAGTCAGCAGCCGGGAAGTCTATGGGCAGCCGGCAGCAGTTCATGAGCCACAGATTCACCCGCCTTTCTATGGTTTCCAGCAGAATTTCTGACCCATCAGTGTTCTGCTTCTAATGGAAAAGAGACAGAAAAAATGTGACCCCATTGAGGGACAAGAGCTCCCCCCGATATTAGGGCTGAACCCCCATAGAGGGACGAGAGCACCCCCCCCCTGAACGAATCGCAATAAATCAGGCATACCCAGGCCACTCTGCCTAATCAGATACATCCACTTGGTGGCTCAATCTCAGTATGAACCTGAAAGTTAAACGGCAGGGAGAATTCCAGGGGAGGCAAGGGGGATTACAGAGGAGAGGGCAGGGGAGTGCAGGGGAGAGGGTAGGGGGATTACAGGGGAGAGGGTAGGGGGATTACAGGGGAGAGGGTAGGGGGATTACAGGGGAGGGGGCGGGCAGGGGAGAGGACAGGGGGAGTACAGGGGAGAGGACAGGGGGAGTACAGAGGGAGTAGCAGGAGGGCAGGAGGGAGCGCAGGAGAGAGGCAGGAGGAGAGCGCAGGGAGAGAGCAGAGGGAGCGCAGGGAGAGAGCAGAGGGAGCGCAGGGAGAGAGCAGAGGGAGCGCAGGGAGAGAGCAGAGGGAGCGCAGGGGGAGAGGAGAGCAGCAGGGAGCGCAGGGAGAGAGCAGCGGGATCGCAGGGAGAGAGCAGAGGGATCGCAGGGAGAGAGCAGAGGAGTCGCAGGGAGAGAGCATGCAGGGAGCAGGCAGGAGAGAGCAGACGGGAGACGCAGGGAGAGAGCAGAGGGAGCGCAGGGGAGAGAGCAGAGGGAGCGCAGGAGAGAGCAGAGGAGCGCAGGGAGAGAGCAGAGGAGAGCGCAGGGAGAGAGCAGAGAGAGAGCGCAGGGAGAGAGCAGAGGGAGCGCAGGGAGAGAGCAGAGGGAGCGCAGGGAGAGAGCAGAGGGAGCGCAGGGAGAGAGCAGAGGAGCGCAGGGAGAGAGCAGAGGGAGGCGCAGGGGAGAGAGCAGAGGGAGCGCAGGAGAGAGCAGAGGGAGCGCAGGGAGAGAGCAGAGGGAGCGCAGGGAGAGAGCAGAGGGAGCGCAGGGAGAGAGCAGAGGGAGCGCAGGGAGAGAGCAGAGGGAGCGCAGGGAGAGAGCAGAGGGAGCGCAGGGAGAGAGCAGAGGGAGCGCAGGGAGAGAGCAGAGGGAGCGCAGGGAGGGAGCAGAGGGAGCGCAGGGAGAGAGCAGAGGGAGCGCAGGGAGGGAGCAGAGGGAGAGAACAGAGGGATGCGCAGGGAGGGATGCGCAGGGAGAGTAGGATGAAAGCATGATGAGAGCAGGCACAGTGCATCCACTTTCATAGTTAATCTGTTCTGGAGGCACTGTGCCGTCAGTATTACAGGTGTAATTCTTCGCCTTATACATCACTGTGCAGGGCACCAGGATTCATGGTTAATCACTTCTGTTAGCTGTGGACTTAACTGTGCAGTGCACCAGGATTCAAGTAGTGGCCCCATGACAGGAGTGACAGTAACAGGGACAATAGTGGCCCCATGACAGTGTCATACAGCACAAGATGGCGGCAAGTCACAGCAGTGTGATCGCGAGGCCCAGCGGGTGCCTATCCTTGTAATAATGTAACCTGGACGTATCCGTCGGCCTAGAAGCCCCATTGCAGGAGGGCAGTAGAGGCAGCAGGACGTGGGCAGAAGTAACAGCGCACTTTGCAGTATATTCCGCCGTGGCAGCACACCGCAGGGTGATCATTAGTGGCAGAGGGATCTAGTCTGATGCATCAGGAGATCCGGGCTGATCCACCCCTGACAGAGTAGTACGAAGACTGCTGATATTAGGAGGGCGGCTGTACAAATCAGGGGACGTTGCGGCCCATTTCAGTAAACGCCTTCTCTCCCATCACTGTAGGCTTCTGTATGGTCCCCGCGATGGGGTTCAGTGCAGCGCCGCGGCGCTAACTGCTACATGACAGATTTTGAGGACAGATTCACGTTTTCCGTCTCAGGTAATAGTGATGAGATTTCCTGCTCATTGGATCCTTACGATGACGGATGACATTTCTAGAGGGAGGATATCCCTCGAATCCTCGATGATAACCCCGACCCCCGTGGTCAGATGAACCACGAATCCCCGAATCGACACAGACCACAAAACCGATGTGTCTAATGTCCAAAAAGGTTCCCACGTATATCGGCCAATTCGGGACTTCTTTACATGTGAATCAACCTTCTATCTACTCAAATGTCCATGTGAGAGAGACAACGCGAAGACCCGGGACGGCACATTGCAGCTCAGGTCTAGCATTAGGCGGTAATATTACCGCTACCAGCGGCGGCACGTTCCCACTCTGCAGACCACAATGGTTCTCACCTTAAGCACCAAGTGATGGAACAGATTCCACCGTCCAGAAGAGGTGGCGATCGGGTCAAACAGAGCGGCGCTCCGGATACGTAAACTGGAGAGAAGAGCGACTAGGAAATCCAGACTCTAATAGCGATGTCCGCTACGTCATATCGGATGAGCTCTGCATTACAGATTTGCGGGGCCCCGGTGCCGCCTCCTATACATTCCTTTCCTCTTTCCTCCAGTTTTTTATCCATCCTTTTCATTTACTTCATTCTTCCGTTTTTCCCGCTATACGGCGTCTTACACACGCGGTGTCACCGAGTCTATAATAGCTATATCACGCACTCCTCCGTGCCGACCACAGAATGAGCATTGCTCCGGTCAGTACTGGATACAAGGTGTGACATCAGAGCGAGGCTTGGCACATGCGCTGTATATATCATAGTGCCCTCCGACTACTGACCCCCGCCCCTAGAAATGACATCATCATGTCCCGCTATTAGCGAGTATACGGCAATATGAGCGCCGCCTCCACCTCAGAACCGGGCTTGAGGCGTGCCACTTACAACTAGAGATGAGCGAACTTGTGTTTTAAGTTCAGCGTCCAAAGTTCGGGTTATCAAGCATCCCGTTATGGATTCCGCTACCACGGACCATAACGGCATTTGGAATCCAGAGTGAAGGACCTGGGGTGATGTCACCGTCATGTGATCAGTGCAGGGGGCGTGGCTCAGTACTGGATTGGATAAGAGGTGATCCAGTGCTGAGCCACCCCCCTGCACTGATCACATGACAGTGACGTCACCCCAGGTCCTCAGTGTTGTCCAAGGTTCGGCTTCATTGAAGCAGCCCCTTATGGATTACAAATGCCGTTATGGTGCGTGGTAGCGGAATCCATAACCGGATGCTACGATAACCCGAACCCGAACTTTGAACGCCGAACTGAAAACAGAAGTTCGCTCATCACTACTTACAACAGCGCATGCGCCTTGCAGACATGACTTACGGAGCGCACGTCTCCTCCCTTCAGGTGCTGTATATCTCTCTCGTCTGAAGCTCGTACGCGGTCTTCTCACAGAGGTGGTGAGACATCCACCGGGAGGTTTATTTCTGCCGATACATTTATTATAGGCGGGGATCCGGTTGATCTGTTTTCTCGGCGGATCCCGACTGATTCCTATTACTCGGACTGCGCAGTCTCTCCACATTTTGGGTGGACAGGCGAGTTCTCCTTGGACCCCGCCGCACTAAACCCCCGCTCCGATGCCACACTGCTGGCCGGGCAGCACAGCTTGTCCAGGGAAATCTCGGTCAGTTGCGGCCACAAATCCAGTCCGGCTGCCCAGCGAGGGTCCAACAAGGCGGAGAGCCAGAAGTCTCCCCTCTGCCGAATACTCGCCTCTTTTTGCAATCGCCTCTGGGATCAATTTCTGATGAAACGCGTGACGAGGAGGAGCAGAAGATGATGGGAGGGCAGACAGCTCCCTTCTGCTGAGGCGGTGCAGCCTTGACTGCGGGAGAGGCATCGGGCTGTACCACTACATTAGTGCCACGGATTTTCCAGGCCACTCTATGGTGACGCTCAGGGCCGTGGTCGCTCCTCACCTTCCGCCCACACATCCTGCCACACTAAGGTCCCCCAGGGACTGGGTGAGATATTCTCACACTGACGAGTACCGCATTTTCTCTCCACCACTGCCTGCCGCTGCTTTCATTAACCCGTGCACTGCCAGTGTGTTCCTCACAGGTAGCCTCCCGCCCTCCCACTGCTGGCACCCCGCTGCCTCACGCGACACGCTGCCACCCTCTTCTCCCGATGATGATGAAGCCCCTTCGTCACCCGGCTCCCAAGTGCGATCGGCTTCATCATGGAGTAGTGTCTGCACGTCACTGATGTCCTCCTCAGCGGTCTCTGGGGCAGCAGGCTGACCGCTCACACCACCAGCTCCCACGTCACTCTCCTCATCAGTACTGGCCCGCCTAGCAGAGGAAGCGGCAGATGTCTCCTCCACATCGTGGCTGGGCAGTAGCTGCTGACTGTCCTCTAGTAGCCCGTCCTCGCTGTATAGTGGACCTGACCCCACAGCATACGATACTTCTCTGACTGAGGGACCAGGAAAGGACAGAGGCAGGATGAGGACAGGTGAGGGCACAGGGCCTGCTCCCGGGCCATGCCAACTAAGGGTTGTGTCTGACCAACCCACCGACTCTTGGCTGGGGGAGTCTGATGTCAACCATTCAAAAACCGCTGGGTTGCTGGTCAAGACACGACCGCTAGATGACACCGGGAGCTCAGGCCTCTCGCTGTGACTCCTGCTGCCACGCCCCCTTACTCTACTGCAACTCCTGCTGCCACACCCCATTACCATGCTGCAACCTCTGCTGCCACACCCCATTACCATGCTGCAACCTCTGCTGCCACACCCCATTACCATGCTGCAACCTCTGCTGCCATGCCCCCTTACTCTACTGCAACTCCTGCTACCACGCCCCATTACCATGCTGCAACCTCTGAAGCCATGCCCCCTTACTCTACTGCAACTCCTGCTGCCACACCCCATTACCATGCTGCAACCTCTGCTGCCACACCCCATTACCATGCTGCAACCTCTGCTGCCACGCCGCCTTACTCTGCTGCAACTCCTGCTACCACGCCCCATTACCATGCTGCAACCTCTGCTGCCACACCCCATTACCATGCTGCAACCTCTGCTGCCACACCCCATTACCATGCTGCAACCTCTGCCACCCATTACCATGCTGCAACCTCTGCTGCCATGCCCCCTTATTCTACTGCAACTCCTGCTACCACACCCCATTACCATGCTGCAACCTCTGCTGCCATGCCCCCTTACTCTACTGCAACTCCTGCTGCCACACCCCATTACCATGCTGCAACCTCTGCTGCCACACCCCATTACCATGCTGCAACCTCTGCTGCCACGCCGCCTTACTCTGCTGCAACTCCTGCTACCACGCCCCATTACCATGCTGCAACCTCTGCTGCCACGCCCCCTTACTCTACTGCGACCTCTGCTATCACGCCCCCTTACTCTGCTGCAACCTCTGCTGCCACGCCCCCTTACTCTGCTGCAAATCCTGCTGTCACACCCCCTTACTCTGCTGCGACTCCTGCTGTCATGCACCCTTACTCTGCTGCAACTCCTGTTGTCACACCCCCTTACTCTGCTGCGACTCCTGCTGCCACGTCCCCTTACTCTGCTGCGACTCCTGCTGCCACGCCCTCTTATTCTGCAGCGACTCCTGCTGTCACGCCCCCTTACTCTGCTGCAACCCCTGCTGCCAAGCCCCCTTACTCTGCTGCGACCTCTGCTATCACGCCCCCTTACTCTGCTGCAACCCCTGCTGCCATGCCCCCTTACTCTGCTGCCACGCCCCTTACTCTGCTGCGACTCCTGGTTCCATGCCCCCATATTCTGCTGCGACCTCTGCTGCGACTCCTGCTGTCACGCCCCCTTACTCTGCTGCGACCCCTGCTGTCACACCCCCTTACTCTGCTGCACCCCCTGCTGTCACGCCCCCTTACTCTGCCGCAACTCCCCTTTCACAGCGCTCCCTTGAAGGACACGACTCCTACCGCAACGCTCCCATGGAGGACACGCCCCCTCCACAGCGATCCCATGGAGGACACGCAGCCTCCACAACTATCCCACGGAGCCCACAACTCCTACGCAGCACTCCCATGGAGGACACAACCCCTACGCAGCACTCCCATGGAGAACACGCCCCCTCCGTACCGCTCCCATGGAGGACATGCCCCCTCCACAACAATCCCATGGAGGAAACGCCCCCCACAACAGCGATCCCATGGACGGGTCTTTCTCCCAGTGTCTGCAGTGGTTTCCAGATAAATCTCCCCCAGATGTCACCTCTCCCCGGGGAAGGAGCCGGAGCCGCCAGGAATCTCCCCGCGCATCCCGCAGTGTCAGCCCTGACCAGACCCATCCACAGCTCCTGTTACCTGGGAGGGGAGCCTCCATCACGGCGGCCAGGGCGGCTGTTTCTCCAGGGAACAGATAGGGAAAGACCTTCTGTGACGTCATTGGCATGTGATCAATGCCTGAAGGGGCGGAGTTTAGCAGTGTAAAATGTATGTGGCGGTAAAGGACCTGTGATAATGTCATGTGACATGAGGGGGCGGAGCTCAGCAATGTTGAAGCTATCATGTGATAAAGGACCTGCGATGACGTCTCTATCATGTGAACCGTGTAGGAGGGGCCAAAATTAGCAATGCAGAAGTTATGTGTTGATAAAGGACATGCAGTCATAGTCATGTGATCAGTGCTGGGGGCGGAGCTTAGAAGTGTCAGAGGGTGGTGGTGGATTTGTGATGAGGTCATGTGATATGAGTGGGCGGGCCATTGAATGGAAAAGAAGTAAAGGTTGTGTTTAGAGATGAGCGAACTTCAAATATTAGTTCGGCGTTCGGGTTGTGGTAATCGCCGCATCCCATTATGGATTCCACTACCGCGGACTATCCCGGCATATGGAATCCATAAGGGGCGGCTTCCACGAACCCGAACTTTGGAAAAGCCGAAGGACCTGGGGTGACGTCACCGTCATGTGATCAGTGCAGGGGGCGTGGCTCAGAACAGAGTACACTAGGTGATATAGTGAGAAGGCTCTGAGGAAACTGAGGCTCAGTAACAGAGTACACTAGGTGATATAGTGAGGAAGCTCTGAGGAAACTGGAGGCTCAGTAACAGAGTACACTAGGTGATATAGTGAGGAAGCTCTGAGGAAACTGAGGCTCAGTAACACAGTACACTAGGTGATATAGTGAGGAAACGGAGGCTCAGGCACAGAGTACACTAGGTGATATAGTGAGGAAGCTCTGAGGAAACTGAGGCTCAGTAACACAGTACACTATGTGAATAGTGAGGAAGCTCTGAGGAAACTGAGGCTCAGTAACAGAGGACACTAGGTGATATAGTGAGGAAGCTCTGAGGAAACTGAGGCTCAGTAACAGAGTACACTAGGTGATATAGTGAGGAAGCTCTGAGGAAACTGAGGCTCAGTAACAGAGTACACTAGGTGATATAGTGAGGAAGCTCTGAGGAAACTGGAGGCTCAGTAACAGAGTACACTAGGTGATATAGTGAGGAAGCTCTGAGGAAACTGAGGCTCAGTAACAGAGTACACTAGGTGATATAGTGAGGAAGCTCTGAGGAAACTGAGGCTCAGTAACAGAGTACACTAGGTGATATAGTGAGGAGGAAACTGAGGCTCAGTAACAGAGTACACTAGGTGATATAGTGAGGAAGCTCTGAGGAAACTGAGGCTCAGTAACAGAGTACACTAGGTGATACAGTGAGGAAACTGAGGCTCAGTAACAGAGTACACTAGGTGATATAGTAAGGAAGCTCTGAGGAAACGAAGGCTCAGTAACAGAGTATACTAGGTGATATAGTGAGGAAGCTCTGAGGAAACTGAGGCTCAGTAACAGAGTACACTAGGTGTAATAGTGAGGAAGCTCTGAGGAAACTGAGGCTCAGTAACAGAGTACACTAGGTGATATAGTGAGGAAGCTCTGAGGAAACTGAGGCTCAGTAACAGAGTACACTAGGTGATATAGTGAGAAGGCTCTGAGGAAACTGAGGCTCAGTAACAGAGTACACTAGGTGATATAGTGAGGAAGCTCTGAGGAAACTGAGGCTCAGTAACAGAGCACACTAGGTGATATAGTGAGGAAGCTCTGAGGAAACTGAGGCTCAGTAACAAGAGTACACTAGGTGATATAGTGAGGAAGCTCTGAGGAATCTGAGGCTCAGTAACAGAGTACACTAGGTGATATAGTGAGGAAGCTCTGAGGAAACTGAGGCTCAGTAACAGAGTACACTAGGTGATATAGTGAGGACTCCTGAGGAAACTGAGGCTCAGTAACAGAGTACACTAGGTGATATAGTGAGGAAGCTCTGAGGAAACTGAGGCTCAGTAACAGAGTACACTAGGTGATATAGTGAGGAAGCTCTGAGGAAACTGAGGCTCAGTAACAGAGTACACTAGGTGATATAGTGAGGAAGCTCTGAGGAAACTGAGGCTCAGTAACAGAGTACACTAGGTGATATAGTGAGGAAGCTCTGAGGAAACTGAGGCTCAGTAACAGAGTACACTAGGTGATATAGTGAGGAAGCTCTGAGGAAACTGAGGCTCAGTAACAGAGTACACTAGGTGATATAGTGAGGAAGCTCTGAGGAAACTGAGGCTCAGTAACAGAGTACACTAGGTGATATAGTGAGGAAGCTCTGAGGAAACTGAGGCTCAGTAACAGAGTACACTAGGTGATATAGTGAGGAAGCTCTGAGGAAACTGAGGCTCAGTAACAGAGTAC